>JAJSZK010001059.1:1688071-1743122 GCA_022985045.1 Macadamia tetraphylla | reverse complement strand
GAGAGCTATTAGTCCATCATATGGCTTGAAGCTTCATTTGTTGGAAAAATTCTTGTTCCTTACGCTTGGTCCACCGAAGATCCCTTGTGAAAAGTTGCATGTGCACTCTCAAACCTGGTTTGTTTCAATTTTTCTTCCTCTTGAGTGCAAATGGAAATGAGCTCATTTAGGCTTCAATCGTCCTTGATTGCAATGTAGGTAGATTGGATAACCTTATATTGACTAGGAGGGTATTATGCAATGTGTACAATATATTCTTCATCGATCGTATTCCAAGATCCTTAAGTTTACCAGACATCGTAGCTACACCCAAAATGTATTCTCTAACACTCCCACATCCATCATACCTTGTATTCGATAGCTGGTCATCAATGTGGTTTCTCGACTTTCTTGTTGTGTTGAAATCTAGCTTTAATAGCATCCAGGAATTCTTTTGCAGTGTCTTTGATCTCTATGTTCCCACGTATAATTTCAGGAACTGCCTTTTTTAAAACCAGTATGCACTTTCTGTTTGCTTTACTCCATTTCTTAAACTTGGTCCTTTCAGCACTTCTGCTCGAGTCTGTGAGAGGCTCAGGTTTAGGCTCTCTAAGTGCCAAGTCTAAGTCAAGAAGACCTAAATACAATTCTAATTCCTCCACCCACTTTTGATAGTTTTTACTAGTGAGCATTGGGATGGAAGATACATAACTTGAGGGAATGGCCATCCTACTACAGTAATAACTACAACACAATACATGCCAAATTTCAAAATATAAATCATAATATAAAAGCATGTAATACCATCAATATATTTTAAATAAGAGTTACAACTAAAAATGTATCCCTATCCTTTGGGACATGAATTAGCTGATGCTCTTATATTCTTCTTTTAATTGTGAAAACAACACTAACTTCGGAATTCAATCACCTTTGGGCAAAAGAACTCCTAATTCAATGTCCCTTTCTAAAATGTGGATAATTATCCTCAAACCTTGATGACATAACCTTTGAAAAAGTATCACCTTTACTGTTGAGGAAGATACAATCGAACTGAATGTACCACTTCGGTGAGTTCACTCAGTTCTATCATATCTTTCCCATTGGGGATGTATATCTTTATGTTCAAAATATACATATAAATTTGTCACTAGGACAACAATAACAATACAAGAGTCACAACCGCAACTACATTCCTTCTATCCTTTGGGCTAAGAATGCACTAGTCCTCTTGTAAATTCATATTTACTGTGAAAAGAATAATAACTTTTGAAATCCCCTCACCTTTGGGCTTAGGAACCTCTAGGTCACTGTCATTTTCTTAACTTTGGTGACATCACCTTTGGGCAAATGTCACCTACATTGCTGCCCTGTGAAAAACCATAGAATAATAAGATGTACCACTTTGGTGGATTTCACCTCATCCTTTCATGGTTTCCTAAAAAATTACTTTGCAGCTAAGAATGAGCGGAAGCTTACACCATTTTCCATATTAACATATCTCAATTTAAAAACCTTTCCCAATTTCATGGTAACCAATAACATATACATTTTTCAAAGCATTGATTTATACCCTCTTGTTTCAATGATTAAAAATAAATACAACATAAAATTTCAGATAAACATGTCATATTAAAAATTAGATCATTAAATGTGGCCCGAAACAAGGAATCCAAAGCAAAAAATGTATTTCAATTTGGCCTTAAAATGAACCTTAAAATGACATTTAAAATAGTTTAAATAAAAACTCAAAAGGAACAAAAAACCAAACAAGCCTTTAAGGTTATTTTTTATTTTTTTTTTATTTTTTTTATTTTTTTAAGTACTTTCTCGGTCAACACCAATCAACACCGGAAAACTAAGAGCCGGTGGGTTTTTCAACGAGTTTCTGATGACCCACTGGAAAAACTAGGTCAGGTTTTAGGGTCGACCCAACCCGAGTGGTTCAGTTCAGCCCTGAACCGGTTCAATCATGTGTGAACCCAATCTGGTTTGACTAATCTTGATTCGGTTCTTTGAACCATAAAAACAATTGATTTTTTTTTGTATGAACACGTCAGTGGGCTTTAGCCCATTGACCGGTTTGAATTTAACTTATACTCATGGAACGAGCCCATGACAATTTGTTTTAAAACCTTAAAGGACCTTTAGGTCCATAACAAAACTGTTAATACCAAATCTGTCCATCTTCAACCTTGGGACAAATTTGAACAAAAATAGAACCGTAAGGTTCTGTTAGGGTTCGATTCTTTGAGGTGGCTACAGTCGACGACGGCCAACCACCAAAAGTTAGGGGAACGCCCACCTTTCACCCGATTAACAATATTAAAACCCTTAATAAAAGTAAAAACAAAGGATAAACATATTTAGCCTTACCTTTTCTTTGGTTTGCTTTAACAAAACAACACAGCCGCCCACCTGCAACTGTTTTGCAAATTTTTTTTTTTTTAAAGAAATCATGAGGAAATATTCCTTCCTCTTTTCCCAAAGTAAAAAAAAAAAAAGAGAGGAAGTTTTGTCTTCTTTCAACTCGAAATAGGCACCGACAACGTTCAATCTATACTGATCGATACCAATTAAAACCGTCGCCGAACGACAATAAAAGTCAGATGATCAAAACTCCAATGAAAGACAACTAGGGACAAAAGGTTTTCGAGTTCAGGGGGTTAAATAAATGGTTTTATCATTGTTCACTGTGACTAATCAGAGTGAAAAACAGTCTCAAAACTCTCGACAAAGAAGATCATACACCGGTGATCAAAACCCAAAACATTCTCATAAAAGAAACCCATGAGTTGGGTCTCAAACACCGATTAAATGATTCAAAATCCAACAACACGAGATCAATAAAGAAAACAACAAGGGTAAATCCAATCAAGCAATAAATCGAATCCGTCTCCAAATTAATTCAGGTATACAACAACACATATCATCATAAATATTCACAAATATGATTCAAATATAAATTACGTATTGATTCTTGTCCCATGTGGTTGGCTCTGATACCACTTGTTAGATCTCCCTATGGGGTTCCAATTCAAAACCCCAATTGAAGAAACCACACAGAGAAACAAGAACACGAATTTAATAAAATTATAGAGGATCTAATTGTACCTTTCACTAAGTATGTCGAAGAAGATTGATATTGGTCACTCTCACTTTCGCTTTCTTGGCTTGGCTATGGATCTTCTACAACCTCTTAAACCTCCTTGGTTCTCTTATTTTAGTGGTAAAGTGGGGAAGAGTGAATAATGGCTGTAGGGACCCAAAACCTAGTATTTATAATACTGTCCTGCACCCAAAACCCTAATCCACAATGGGTTTGGCCAGCATATTCCTAAACTTGAGAGTGGACCGAACCAGTTCATGCAATTCGTTTCTCATCCATTTAGTCAACCCGAATAATTAATTTAGCCCATAAATCCAACACTACTGAGTTTCACGATTTCTTTTTCATTCGTTTTTTCCTCGTTTTGTCAATACCTTCTCGACTCCACTACCTTTGTTTTCTAGGTCAAGAGGGAAGAAAGGGAAAAAAAGCTATAGTAGAGTTACCATTATGAGGGGGTGAAAATCAAACATTCAATAGGATTATAATGAGAGGAGAGTGTGGGGGTAAACAAATACAATGTGAATAGGTTGCAGGAATCTACGCATTAGTGTTACGCAGCTGTTGCCCTTGCGTCAAGAGTCAAGACACATGGGAGGAAAAATTGATTGCCCTACCACATGTAAAAAGCAAAAATTCTGCCATTATTGATTGGACCAATTGTGTTCCCATTGGTCCCTATGCTGGTGCAGAACGCACACTACCTTTTACAGAATCGTGATGCACTCATAACTCTACTTGTTTAGGTATTTTCTCTCTTTTCTTCCGATTGGGTCTCTCTACTTGATCCCACCCCCCTACCATGATTTCAAAAAGGTTTGTTATGATCTAAATCCAATCTCTTTGGTGGGGGAAGAGGAAAAGAATACACACATGTTTTGGAAAAGGGAAAATGAAAATTTAAAAAAGGGGCAAATGCCTCTTATTGATTGCGGTACACTACGGGCCCGTTTGATAACGTTTTTGCTGTTTCTGTTTCAAGAAAGGGAAGAAACAAAAATTGCTGTTTCGGAAAGCGAAGCGGGTAAGAAAGGTGTTTGATAATTCTTGTTTCGAAGCGAAGCGAGTAAGAAGGTGTTTGAAAAATTCTGTTTCTGGGAATGTTTCTGACATAATATGATGTTTATTTTAATGAAAATAATTCCACTTTTGTCACTTTCCATAGAAATTCATTACCCTTCATTTTACCCAGACAAACAACCCAACTATCGAAGGGATCGGTGGACGATGAGAGAGGAAGAGGAGAGATTGGAAACCGGGCCAGAATTTTTTGTCCCTGCCGGAGGCCAGCCACCGGATAAAAGTAAACAATGGCTAATCACTGATTTCTGGAGCCTTGCTCCCAACCATGGCTATGTGCCAGTAGAGAAGACCGACAGGGTCGAGGAACCTAGAGAAAGAGTGCTGAGGAGTTCGAGGCCTGCGGAGGGTGCACAATGGGGGACAACGACACGGAGGAGAGGTGAAGGTCGTCGATCCTATCTTGCTATGTCAAAGAAGGTGCTGCTAGATGTGGATGACCTTCCGAGCCTATCCGCAGGCCTCGACCAAGGTGGTGGTACCACAAGAGGCCTATGAAGAGAAACTTAAAAGCGTTCTCTTTTTCCACGATCGGAAGGGTGAATTTCAGGTTCATCTCCATGGATGATATCCGTCGTGATTGACAAGGTATGGAACTTGAAGGGAAGGTTAACCTTGCTCCTCTAGGAAGGGTTTCATTCTCTTCGCTTTGAGGGGGAGGGTATGTCATCGGTATGGGCGAGGACCCATAAAAGTTGGGAATCGGTGATTAGATTTGGAGGTGGAGGCGAATTTAGTATCCATGATAATCACACCCAAACTAAACTAGTCTGGCTTCGTTTCCCTGAGCTCCCGATGGAGTACTGGCATGGAAAAATCCTTCTAACAATGGCCAAAGCCGTAGGGAGGCCTATAGCCTTGGATCGCAGAACATTGAATGGCACTATGGGCAACTACACCAAAGTCCTTGTCGAGGTCGAGTTGGTCGGATCCAGGGTGGAGGAGATCCAAGTGGAACGAAGGAAACCTAGTACAAACATTATTTTCTAGTTCAAACAGCGGGTGATGTATGAGGACGATCTCTCAAGATGCACCTTATGCAAGAAACTAGGTCATATGGCCAACCAATGCCGAGATAAGAGGGACGAAAGAAGCCCTGTTGCCCAGAATAATGGCAGCTTTGTCGCAGATGACCATGTACATGGTAGCCTTGCCGGAGTTGGGAGAGAAGGGTCGACTGCAAAACCTACCAGCCCCAGTCGTGTGAGGAGTCCCAGATTGGTAGGAGAATATTTCTCTCCTACGGTTATGGAAACTGTGAATGGGGATATGAATTGCCTTGTGGAGGGAGATCTTGTGGTTGATTTAGACAAAGAGAATATTTCCAACTATGGGAATATCCTTTCAAAGGATTTGGGAGGGCCGATTTCTAACACTAATCAGTGCAGGGTGGATCTGGAGCCAACTATGGTGGATAATCCATTGGGCGAGGGTGAATATGGGTCGGACCACGTCAATACGGTGTCCGATGGGGAATCTATAGAATCTTTGGAAGGAAGCGATCAGGGAGAGGATGATGCTAATCCAAGGGATGAAACCCATTTGGAGGAATCTCTTGCAGCTTGGAACTTAAGGCCTCTACGTAAAATTAATTACCATGGAGGTTATCTTTGGTGGGAACAACTAAAGGTGGCGATGGCGATAGAGGTGAGAAGGGGTGGTGTCGAGCATATCGTAAGGGCCTTCCTCCCACCCAGCGGTGGGAGGTCGTGCTATTGTTCACCATCCAGAGGTTGCTGCTATTGATAATGCGTTAAACCGCACAGAGGAGGCGGCAGCTAGGAAGGGAAAAGTTATTATGGAAAAGGAGCAGACAGTTAAGTCGACTCATCAGACCCATACCAAAAAGTGACATTATGAAGCTGCTCTTCGGAATATCGGAGGTATGAAGAAGGCTTCGGTAGAAGCATATACGTGTCCTTGTGAAAAGAGAAGGATCCTGATATTCTTTGCATTGCGGAGCCAATGATCGAGGTAACTAACTTCCCTAATTTATTCTTTCATAGATTGAGATTCTGTTGCAATTTTATTCATAATAATTGGGTCGGAAAGGTCCCAAATTTATGGATAGTTTGGAAGAGGAATTTAATTATTCCTACAATTATTGCTGAGTCAGAGCAGCATATTTCGGTTACTATTACGTGGGACTCAATTGCTGCTCAGATCTCTTTCGTTCATGTGAGTAGCTTTAGAGCTGAAAGAAGATCTTTGTGGATGAATTTGATGGCTGATTCTCCTCAGTCCCCTACTCCATGGGCAATAATGGGTGATTTTAATGCAACCTTGCAATCTTATGAGAAGAGAGGGCCGGGCAACTTCAGTATGGAGTCGGCAGCTGAATTTGGAGCCATGGTTGATGCTTGTGCAATGGCTCAAGTGCCTTCTTCTGGAATGAAGTTTACTTGGTCCAACAACGCGCATAGGTAATGTTAAATGCGGTGTTGGATAGAAGCTTCGTAATGCGAATGGATATCTCGATTTGAGTTGTGCTCAAACAGTCCTCGATAGAATTGCCTCGGACCATGCCCCTATTATGGTCACTTCAGCCATGTCTCAGAGACCGACTAATGCCCCTTTTTCGTTTCACATATTTTGGATAGATCATCCAGATTTTGAGAATGTGGTTAACTCATCTTGGAGTGAATGGATTTCAGGCAACCCTATCTTCGTCCTCATGCTCAAGCTGAAAAAATTAAAAGAAGTTTTGAAAAATTGGGCTAAGACCTCCTTTCCAAACATTGATAGAGCTCTTGAAGATGCAAAAAAAAAACTTAAAGCAGGTGCAGCTAGACATTGAAGCCAACGGGTTAGATGACCACTCTTTTGCTAGGGAAGCAGATGCAAAAACTTCATTGATTAAAGCCTTGGATTTGCATGAAAAGCTATGGGCGGAAAAGGCTAAAATCAAATGGATGAAGCAGGGGGACAGGAATTCTAGATTCTTCCATTTGTCTGCAAAAATGAGAAGAATTAGAAATACCATTAGATGCCTCAAGAAACAAGATGGGACCATTGTGGAAGGTCGCGACCAGCTGGGAGACTACATTGTGCAATTTTATGAGGATTTCCACAAAACCACCCCAACTATAGATCATGTGGACCTTCTTGACTCCATTCCCATGGTTCTTCAATAAAACAACATTTTTTTCTTAGATTCTATCCCGGGTGATGAAGAGATAAAGATGGCAATATGGGAGCTCGACCCGGACAGCTCTCCAGGACCAGATGGCTTTACAGGAGTTTTTTTTAGGAGATGGTGAATATTGTTGAAAGGGAGGTATGTTCTGCAACTCGTCATTTCTTTAGCTCCAGTCATATGCCTAGAGGGATAAACAACAATTTCTTGGTACTGATACCTAAAGTGGAAGGTGCTTCCTCTCGGACAAATTCCGCCCTTATGCATGAATTTTTTTGCAAGGTCATATCAAAAGTGATGGCTATGAGACTTGAAAAATTCCTTCCTCGTCTGATTTCAGAAGAGCAAGGGGCTTTTCAAAAAGGGAAGTTAATTCATTCAAACATCAGTCTGGCATTAGAGCTTGCTAATATGATGTTTACTTCTACAAGAGGGGGTGGTCTTGGCCTTAAAATTGACATTAAAAAAGCTTATGACACTATTTCATGGCATTTTCTATTTCTGGTTCTTCGTAAGTTTGGCTTCTCTGAGAAATGGGTTACGTGGCTGCATCAAATATTGATATCGACTAAAATATCAATTATGGTCAATGGAGGCCCGCAGGGGTACTTTGATGTCGAGAGAGGCTTAAGACAAGGGGACCCTATTTCTCCTTTACTCTTCATTATTGCGGAAGAAGTTTTGTCCAGAGGGCTTAAGTCCTTGATTCACATGAATAAATTGAAGCCGCTTCAGGGTCCAAGAGGCGTCCCTACCCCTAGTCATATCCTCTTCGCAGATGATATTTTTATCTTCTCCAATGCCACTATGAGATATGTCAGAAATTTAAAAGATTTTTTGCTTAAATATCAGGAATTTTCAGGCCAATGTATGAGCTTAGAAAAAAGCAAACTCTTCCTGGGAAAAATCCCTCTTGCCAGGAAGCAGTGCATCTCTGACATTCTGGGCATCCTGGTGTGTAATTTCCCTACAAAATATCTTGGAGTGGAAATTTTCAAGGGAAGAATAAAGAAGGAGGCCTTGTTTCTGACCATGGACAAGGTTAAGAGTAGACTGGCAGGTTGGAAAGGCAAACTCTTGTCAATGGCGGGAGGGTGGAATTGGTAAAAACTGTTATCTCTGGAATGCCTATCCATAGTTTCTCAGTTTACTGGTGGCCTACATCCCTCATTTCTTTGATGGAGAGATGGATGAGGAATTTTATATGAACAGGGGAGATTGACACGGTGAGGTCGATCACTGTCAAGTGGGACACCTTCTGCAAGCCAAAGGTGGAAGGGGGTCTGGGAATAAGGAGGCTTAGAGATTCTAACAAGGCCATGCTCTGAAAACTTGTCTGGAGAATGAGAAAGGAGAAATCTGCTACTGCTTCTTTTCTCAGAGCTAGGTTTGTCAAGAAAGATGGAAGAACTCTTAGAGACTGTCGCCCCTCCTCAATTGCCTCAGGAATAAAAAAAATGAGGAGTTTTGTGGACGACAAGGAAAGATGGATTATTGGTAATAGTCTTCTTGCTAATTTTTGGAAGGATAAATGGTGGGGAGAGATCTATAATGGAGAGATCAACTTAGATAATTCGAGTTCTCTAATCACTTACGCTATAGTGGGAGATTTTATTAGAGAGGACAATGGCATCTTCGAGGTAAATGCTCCTTTGCTTAAGCAGATTTTAATCGGATAAAAAGATTAAAATTCACGTATGCGGCGAAGATGTAAGCGTTTGGTCTTTAACACCTATGGGGAAGTTCTCCTTGGCGTCAGCCTGGTAGGTCATCAGAAAGGAGTCGCCTAAGGTGCCCTGGGCCTCATTAATTTGGCAAAAGGACTTACCCCCTAGATATTCTACTTTTGGATGGCGGCTGGTTCACTGTAAGCTTCCTACAGACGAGATCATTAAAAGTAAAGGTGTTTACTTGGCCTCTTGCTGTTATCTCTATGGGATGGCCGAAGAAAATATCGATCATATTTTTCTTCAGTGCCCCTTCTCTATTTCTATATGGGAAATTTTTTTTAATTGTTTTGGGATTCAGTGGAAAAACCAGGTCTCGATTGCTAGCTTCCTGCTATGGTGGAAGAGAAGAGCTACTGGCCTCAACGTTAAAAAGCCATGGAAGATGGGAGTTCTGATAATTACTTATCATCTATGGTGGGAGAGAAATCAAAGAAGGCATGACGCTAAGGCAAGACAGGCTAAATTTATTTTTGAATCCATCAGGCAGGAGCTGATTCTATGTCATGGCGGTTCATGCAAAGAGGTTAAGGCAGTTTTAGATGTTATATGCTCAAGGAATCTGGGTTTATCGATTACTCCCTCAGATTCTTCTCCACCCCTTGAGGTGCACTGGTGTAGACCGGCCCTGGCTGATAAAGATCAATGTGGATGGTAGTTCCTTGGGTAACCTGGTAAAGTGGGCGGTGGTGTGATGCGAAGAGTGAAGGCAGGTTTGTGACTCTTTAGCATTTTCACAGGTATTAAGAAGATATCTGAGGCTGAGTTTGAAGCGGTATTGGAAGGATTGCAATGGTGCGAGGCTCATAATCGACACATGTGTGGATAGAATCAGACTCGGCGTCTGTGGTGTCTGCGATTCATCGAAGGCAGATCCCCTGGTTTGCTCTCCAAAAATGGATTTCTTTTCTTCATTATTTGGAATCCATTTCTTGGAAAATAACTCACTGCTTTCGGGAAGCTAACCCCATTGCAGATTTTCTAGCTAAAAAGGCCTCTAAATCTGGCCTGTCTGAGATTTCAGTGGTATTTCCTAATCGCATTGTAGCAGAGCTTGAGAATGATGGTGCGAATATGCATAGATTTAGATTCTGCTAGGTTGCTCGTTTGCTTTCTCTGCTGATGGCTTTGCCGAAGGTGGAGACAGCAAGTTGGCCTAGTGGCTTCAGTTGTATTTTTCTTTTTTTCTCCCCTATTTGGTTGTTTCTCCCTTCTTAATAAAATTTTCCTGTTAAAAAAAAAAAAAAAAAAACCCAACTACCAATTTCCTTATCTCAAACTTACATCATAATTTTACGAAGCGAGAAATGTCAACCAATAATAGTAGATTAAAATGCAAACCTGATGGGGTATGCCAAATGTCTTACAAGTTCCCAATAGTTGGTCATTACCCTCTAACTACCACCTTTATTTATGTCCATGTTATTAATGGCCTCCAGGATATTGGTATATATCCTTCGCTTTTCCTCAGACACATCCATTTCATTTTTTAGTACTCTAGACTTCTCCTCTTCACCTTTGATTGCTCTTTCCAAGTAACCTTTCACAAAATCAGAGGAAGGTGCTGATGAAGAAGATTGAGCTCCAACCATTGAATTGCTTCTTCCACAATTGGAAGACTGCGCACTTGTCAAATTGCTATCTCCATAAATCCATCGAAAAAAATTGCAACCTTGATCATGGGGCTACAATTACTCATCAACTTAATTGCGAAATGTATTCAGATAATATAGGTCAAATAGTACATTCAAAAAATAAAAAAAATAAATAATTATACTCCATTGGATTTAGGACAACACCAGAAACGATGATTAAAGTTCGCTGCTGTCTTCGTGACCCGTACCTTACACTGTCCCTCGCTACAATCACATAAGTGAAATTCATCTACCCACATAAAATATTCATTATGCCTTGGGCATTTGAAGTACGATCTTCCTCTATTAAGCCCATTTTTCATTGTGAACTTATCGCACAAATGATTACAGTAGTCACACCTTGCCTTTGTGGTGTCAATGGAAGACATCTGTATATCACAAAGATTACAAGTCATACCAATGTAAATTGTGTGAAGCGAACAAAAGTATTTTTACTAACACCCTGTACACACGTTCGAAGAAAATAGGTGCCCTAATTTTTGTGTCAACCTTTTAATACATAATGAATGTGATTAGCAAACATTCAAGATTGATCTAACGAAATCGTAGCCATTCTCCTTGAAATTTCCAATTGGTTGGCTATATTAAGGTGCACTATGGACATTTGTCTCGCAGATCGTCTCTGGGAGACATCAGATGCTAAAGCATGGTACGCATGAGTATCAGGATTCATAGGGTCATCAATTTGTTGTTCGCTTCCAAGCACATTGAACAACTGATCTTGAATTGCTTGTTCCTTAGTGTAATTGTGGATCCCACAACAAGTGACCACGATTCTTGACTGATCTTCAATATCGTATGCCTTTATATTTTTTAATATGTGGAATCTATTTTTCAAGACACCGAATGTTCTCTCAATAACATTACAGTGTGAGAGTGTCGTGATTGAACAATTCCTTAGCTGTTCTTGGCCTAGGTCTACCTTCACCATAATCTTGTAAGTGATACCTTTGTCCCCGGAATGGCACCAAGTACCTCAGTTGACTAGCGTGGCCCGAGTCAACAACATAATATTTTCCTTCAATTATTATGGAAACATTTATGAGATTAGATCTATATGCGGAAGGACAACACATAAGTTCATAATACATTTATATCTGATGGGGGATGAGGAAACCCTAAGGTATCATTGGTTCTTGCTACCTCCAAGACCCTTGCATCGTGTGCACTACCTCCCAACCCGCATATACAAATGTGAATCGCATGTCAAATGAATATGCACACATAACATTCTGTGTGATCATATCCTTTCGATTACGATAACATGTCTCTTCCGACCTAGGTACGATGGCACTTATATGGGTGCCATCAATAGCACCAATACAATCCTATTTTTCATTGAACATAGGTTAATCCATATAATTGTGTAAATTGCATTGATATTGCATTGGAAACATAGAAATAATTAATCATCATCAGAAGTCGCAGTTACCTTGAAATATGGACAGTACTTTAGATTGTTGGTTATCTCTGGAGGTACCACATCAAAATTTGGTGGTCTGATTGTCTCAAGCGACAAATTTAGCATTGCTTGCAACACCGTGTGGAAGACAGCACTAATCGTCTATCCTAAACGATTGAATCCCGTTGTATTTGTCTATTACTCAAACCTTGACCTACTATCATGAGGAACATCGCTAGCTACTCATCTACTCGAATGAAATGGCTATCCACTAACTAGCCTCTATGTACCAATCGGTCTCGCAGGTTGAGAAATACATGTCTCTCAAGTCTAAACTCTTAGTAACACACGTCAGCATGATCTGCAAGAACCTCAGCTACCCTAACAGGTCCTGTGTAACTGCTATCATTCAGAGGTTCTCTCATCCTATACATACTGAGCATGTTTTGGAATTGGTGTACTATAACCATGTCATCATCCTCTGACGATGAACCTATGATGTCGGTTGGAAATTGATCTAACATCCCTGTATGAATAGACACATTCAATATATAAAGAAATAGAGTCCATAAATGTACTATCCTATAGCATTGATTGTTTAAATGAAGAAAAAAATAACACTTCCCTAAACCTGCCTACAAGGCTCCATAAGCATTAGCTTAATTGTCCATATGTAATATCCGTATCTTAAATTTTTTTCAAACTTATTAACAAGCAACAATCCATCTAGAAATCTTAATAATTGACAATTACTTACTTTCCTGTTAATATAGTGAAATTAATACGATCCTATATCCCAAAGCTACAAAGAAACACACACTAAGGTAAAAAGTATAATATTTGACAATCCTAAATAGTTATGTATACCACTGTAAGTCTGAAGCACATGCAATCAAATTATAACAAAGCAACAAAAGTCAAACATCAACATCATTCATAGTAGGCAAAACATATAAATTGTGTCAGTCAGTACAAGACATATAAAATCCAAACAAACTAACAAGTCATTCATTCTCCCTTAAAACCATTCATTTCAAAAACTGTTACTTTCACTCCTTCAGACCATGTAGCATCCATAACCTCCTGTCAGGTCTCACTTCAACAAAAGACATGTGCCATCTAGGGTCCTTGTGTATCTTACGTTGCACCAACACATACAAATCCGTCGGGATATCCTCTAAACTGTCCAGTAGCTTCTGACAACTCATTATGCTATATGGTCCATCAACAATAGGGTCAGGAGGTCGGATAACTGCTGAGGTGGTAGTGGTGGATCCCTTTTCCATCCTCCATCAGACAAAGGTTCTAAAGTCCTCAGCAGAGTTCGTGAGGGTTTGTGTCTGGCTGTTCTTCCTACGATCCGTAGGAGTCCTATCAAGTCGCTGCTTCGAAGGAGCTGACCCCTTGGGTGTCCCAGTACAAGCAACACTGTCATCATTATCAGTGTTCTGTAAATCATCATCAATTTCAGGGTTAGTGTACGTAGGAGTTAGAACAGTTGCCTGTGACAGACCTCTATCCCCACGGGCACTAGAGTCGGAGAAGATCTATAACAACTCTGGCCACAAGGGGAGACCATTGCTTCTATACTTTGCCTAATCTTTGTTTCTCTGAAATTCAAAAATTTTTCAATTAATCATCACATTTTGTTCAAAAAGTGAATAAAAATCCATTCTATAAACCAAAGATGATGTCATACCTGAATAGCAGATTCCCACATTGAATCATCAGCTGTGGCAGTCCGAGCATTTGCATCCCATCCGAAACCAGTTGTTTCTAACAAAGCCCTGAAGCTGTTGTACTCCTTGCGTAACTTATTCATCTTGTTACGCAGTTGCTGCTTCGCAAAGGGCCTTTTGAATTCAGCTTCAAGCCCTTTTGTAATGTTGTCCCAACCAACCTTTGTGAATATTGAGTTTGTGTTCAAACCTTTTCGGATATTCTTAACCATGTGATTGATGAATGATCTTAGCTCTGCTTCATTCCATATTATAGTAGTACTTTTGGGGGTTGGGATTCTTGGAGATCTCATATCTCTGAACATGCATAATTGATTTAGGTAAC
Source organism: Macadamia tetraphylla (assembly GCA_022985045.1). Classification (NCBI taxonomy): domain Eukaryota; kingdom Viridiplantae; phylum Streptophyta; class Magnoliopsida; order Proteales; family Proteaceae; genus Macadamia; species Macadamia tetraphylla. The sequence continues at coordinate 1,728,970 of JAJSZK010001059.1, read as the reverse complement.
ATATTCAAACACAGACAAGAACATAGGAAAAAAAAAAAAATTCAAAGAAATAGGAATAAAAATATTGAGCAAAAGAGAGAGAGAAAAAAAAAAGGCCCTTTCTTCTTCTACATTTTGAAATGGTGTTTATCTAATGAAGGGGACATGCATCAGATGGGGAATATAGTAATCAATTGATAGTTCAGAATTTGCAACTAACAAACATATTTCTTAACAATGACACTCAGTAGGTGGTTTAATTTTGCACTTACTGTTTTTTATGAAGGGCATAGATATCAGCTACAAGGGATGGGATGCGAATGTCACAGAGAGGGATGCAATTGAAAACTTCAGCTATGACCACGATCGGGAAATTCTGAAATTTAAGGACAAACACTGACCAATATGAAGAAGTTATATTCAGGAATTCAAAAATATGGCTTGCATATGAAATTACAGCATAAATATATTATTAAATGTAAACATATACTGCACACATTCACTTTTTTAGATACTTTTTCTGCATTTAGTATATTCAAGGTTGGGAAAATTCCATGTGAGAAATATACCTACATATATCAGGTTGTATGATGGAGAGAAGTCGACCCAAATAAGATACACATAGTACTTAGTAGAAAAAAATTTACAAAATAAAGTTAAACTCGAATAATAAGAAAGGAAGATACCTAATCTCTTAGATCTTAATTTTTGATGGTAGCAGTCTATTTTTAATGGAAAATTATGTTGGCTCTTGGGGTGGCCAATGAATTGGCTTGGCTAAGTTGACTAGACCACATTTGTATAAGGGGCTCTGTCCCATTACTTGCCAAATTTGTTTTAATTCATTCTTGCTTTTACACTAATATCCATTTCTCAAAAACTGCAGCTGTGTCTTAAAGATTGTAGAACTCCGATGTCCAATTTCCAATACATTGGATGAAATTTGCATTCTTTTGTTAACTAAGAACAATGTAACTTGTTTATATTATATTCAAACTTTGTTACTTAATGGATCATGCAGACATCAGAATTTTTTTTTTTTTTGGGAAGATCATTTCAGATTAGTTATTACTTACCAGAAACAGTTAAGCATCTGCTTCTTAAAACAACTGAAATATAAAGGATCATAGGGATGAATATGGCCTAATTGCAAGAATCATCTCTTTGGTTTACCCTTACTTAAAGTGGGGCTCTTGGCTCTTGATCAGCGTAGGTGTCACCTCTTCTTCATGATATCTAGGTTCACTTTCTTCCCTGAGATCATCTCCAAAGATCAAAATGGCCTTGTTCATAATTGGGTATCTTCAGCCTCGGGTTTTGGGATTTCACTCAGCTAATTAACAGTTTTGAGTGCGGTTCTTGCCTTTTGGGGCGGGGCTCAATGACTGAATATATCTGTTGATGCTTGACTACCCAAAAAAATTTCCGAAATGCATGAACTGATCAAGGTTTAAAAACCCAAAAATCAGACCAGAATCAGCTTGGACCCAACAGAGGTTGAAGAAGAAGAAGAACAAAAGGGCACCAAAGCTCCCCTTTGTCCCTCTCTGGACTTTCTTCCCTTCTCATTACTTCTCTAAAAAAAAAAAAGTCAGATCCCTTCTACTATCACCCAATTTCTCCACTTCAACTTTATAACATGTAAAGCTGGAAGATGATTAAACAATTAAGGAAATGTAGGTACTTACAGTAAAATGAGCCATATTGTAGGTAGAAAGACAATCAATTCACATGAACAACACCAACAACAAATGAATATGAAAGACAATCCATTCACATGAACAACATCAACAACAAATGAATATATTTCTTAATCTACTATATAAACAACAGAGAATAGAAATGATATCTTTGACATGGATATGGAAATTTCAGCATTCAAAAGAACCGAAAAAATAGAACCCCCTTTCTGCGGAATTCATCTACAGAAAAAACCGTAGCATGGTGGATGTGGAAATTAGGGGCCAATTTCATTAATATCAGTCCGAAATCCTCTACTATCATGAGAAAAATCCCAAATTTTACCTGGAAGGCAACGTTTGATTCCTCCCTTTCAATTGAACGGCACAATGTGTAGTTCCTATGGAATTGATGTTTCAGAATCGTTGGAGACAAGTCGCCATTTGCTAATGATAGGGTTTAAAGAAAAATTAGGGGGACCTCAGTTCTTACCGAGCATATGTGAGAGATCGGTTGTGGGAGGAGCAGCATGACCTTCAACTAGAGAATATGTGATGGTATACTCTTCACATTTGTGGGGAAAACCTAGCCTTTATCTCTGGAGGTGACTCATCGACGAATCTAGACGAATCTCTGCAACAATGAAGCGAATCTACCGTATGGGTTCATGAGGATGAAAAGTAGAGAGTAAACCCTAGGGTTCACGAGGATGAAGATGGGGAAGGATTCGTACTGTTTTAGAGGCTGAGGAGGCCCTATTCCGCCGTAGGTTTCCTTCTTTGCAGGCTAATCTAGCAGAGCTCCTTCTGGATGAATAGTAGAGAGTAAACCCTAGGGTTCACGAGGATGAAGATAGGGAAGGATTCGTACTGTTTTCGAGGCTGAGGAGGCCCTATTCCGCCGTAGGTTTCCTTCTTTGCAGGCTAATCTAGCAGAGCTCCTTATGGATGAATAGTAGAGAGTAAACCCTAGGGTTCACGAGGATAACGAAGGGGAAGGTTCAGTACTATTCACGAGGGTGACGAGGACCTATTCTGCCGACGGGTTCCTTCTTCGCAAGAGAATCTAGCAGAGCTCCTTCAAGTACTATGGTGAAGCGGTGAAGCTTCAACAGGGAAGAGAGGGAGGGGGGTCCGTTTTATTGGGGATAAGTCAATATATTTGCCCCATTTTTGTTTCGTGAAACGCGTGAAACATGTGAAAGTTGTTTCGTCATTCATGTTTCTTGAAACATAAATTGTTATAAATTTCAATTTATGTTTCAAGAAACAAGTGGAACAGAACACTTTTATCAAATGGTTTTAATGCCATTTCTTCGTTTCTGGAAACAGAAAAACACAGAAACACGTTTCTGGAAACGTTATCAAACGGGCCCTACGTATCGTTCTCCATCCTGGATTTCATCTTTCGTCTTAGGGCCTTCTTTTCAACTCTTCTTTGCCATTTATTTTACGAATTCAATGAATATTGAATGCTGAAAGCTACAAAAAGGGGTTTCTACAAGCAAATGTGGTTCTTGTACGAGAACTTGATCTACACAGATGAAATCCAATACAAGGTTTCTTTATTGATCGTAAAAGCATTCTGATATGAGGACCTGATCCGCGCACTTTACAAGCATGGTGTTTCTCCCCAAGCCCCCAAGTAGTCTTACTAAAAATACCTTGGCGGTCAAACACATGAAATTATCGCTACACAATTCGAGATTTTGAACTGCAAAATCCAGAAACTAAACCAAGTTCTATTCCAACATTCTAAAATTTATTTCGTTGTTCTAACCATGCAATTCCCTGCGGTTGAAGTTTTCGATTCTAAAAATGGACAAAATATGTAAATTGAACCACCATTATTGACCATTGTTGAATAAAAAACACAGAAATACCCTGTGCCCTACCCTTAGCTGGTGTTTTTGATTTCTGAATATTTCATGGTAACGCACAGACAGAGAGAGAGAGAGAGAGAGAGAGAGAGAGAGAGAGAGTTATTATATTATTACAAGAAAGTAAAATCAGTATAGGTGGGAGTTGCAGAGGGGTCGATTAAGACTACAATTGTAGCCATTGAGTTGTGAATGTGATCTTGTCTCTATTATTATTATTATTATTATTTTTTGGATGGGGAGGGTTAGACTGATGGATTCGGCTCCTCTCCAATTAATTGGGTGTCCAAATATGGCCAAAGGGTTAGAAGGATTTCAGACACACATCTCAATATATGGGCACATATCAAAATTTGGCCACATGTTGAGACGAACCTTCATCTTATTTTTCCTCCAATCAGACTTCTTGATTTTCTAGCTGACAATATACCATCTAATGCAAAAGCCAAAAACTTACTCTACATTAAAAAGAATCTTTTTGGTAGAACTTTAGAAGAAATTTGAAGACAGTAATGATCAATGTTACAAGCTTGTATGTGACTCTATACCTTAATGATCTAAAGGTTATTAAATTGACCGTCAAGATAACAATCAGATATAATAAACTAAGGGTGGACGTCACAATCAAGACATAATAGTAAATGCCACATACTTTATTATGTGACTTAACAGTGGATCAACTGTGAATAGAAACTAAGAGAATCTATGAAATAATAAAACGGTTCACATATTTATTTATTTATTTTTACAATAAAAAGCTTCACATGGATTTCTATAAAGAACTATAATTCATTGGAATCATCGACCTTCAGAGATCATAGATTATGCACTAATGATGACTGAGTAATTCCTACGGACAAAAAAAATCACAAAAACCTTTTGAAGGCACAAAAGGTGTGTCATCAATGGTTGTTCTTAGACCAAGCACTTTAGCTCTGGTGGAGAAATCTCCCCCTCCAAATAAAGCATAACTTGTTGCATAGATGGCCTCGCAGTTGGAATGGAGTGAGAGCAAAGATATCCAAGTTTTAACACCCACTCCATTTCCTCCACTTCATAATTCATCCCCAGTATTGGGTCCACGGTATCAAGAATCTTGCCCTTACTCCAACGTGAGATTACCCAATCCACAAGCACCCTACAATCTTCAGATGCTTCTGGCTCATGGGCCTCCTACCACAAGCAACTTCAAGCAAAAAAGAGCCAAATGCAAACACATCCACACTAGGGTTCGCCTTGCCAGTAACACAAAGTTCTGGTGCAAGATAACCAATTGTCCCCACTACATGGGTGGTTTGAGGATCAGTTCCATGATCATATAGTGTTGCAAGCCCAAAATCTCCTAATCTTCCATTTAGCTCTTTGTCTAATAAGACATTACTGGACTTCACATCTCTATGAACCACAACTTGTTCCCATTCTTCGTGCAAATACAACAATGTGGCTGCCACGCTTTTGATTATTTGAAATCTTTGACACCAACTCAGCATTGCCTTTGTTGTTGTTTGATCAAAAAGGAGTTTGTCTAAACTCCCGTTGGGCATGAAATCATAGACAAGGAGTTCTTCCTTACGTCTACAATAGGCCAAGAGTCTGACTATGCTCCGGTGCCTCAATTTTTCGATGCTAATAATCTCAGCAATGAATTCTCTTTCCCCTTGTCTAGGATTGTGGGAGACTCTCTTCACTGCAACTTCGGTCTTGGATGTGGGTAATACACCTCTATAGACCATACCAAAGCCACCAATTCCAAGTAACTCCTTGTCCTTAAATTCCTTAGTGGCGATGTAGAGATCTTTATATTTGAACCTGTAAGGTCCATAATCGAGTTCCCAATCTTCAAGCACTTCGGCAAACTTTCTTTTCCTTTTCATTATAAATCGGATGATGAAGAAGATCAAGATTAACACTAAAGTAGCACCTATCACGGAAAATGCAACAATAAAAAGCCCAAGTCTGGTTTTATGGCTATTTTTAGGAAGTTTTGGAAGTTTGGAGAGTGTGAGTTCAGTTGCTTCCGCATTCATTTTAAAACTCCATCCCAAAACATAATTGGTTACTGGCAATGCGTATGTAGATGAGGAGAAGCCCACAAACATGGGATCAATGATGATCTTAGAAAGATCAATTTTGAAGGACAAGAGTGGGATGGTTGGTTTGGGGACTTTAATAGGAGCTAAAGTCACATTTAGTTGCTCCTTTGCACCACAATATTCCACCCAGAGTTGTAAGAGGTTTCCACCGACGAGGCTTAGGTTTACATGCTGATTCTCTTGTTCACTGAAGTAGGAAGCAGTTGCAGATTGAACAGATTTCAAGTCATTGATATCGATACCGACGTGGTTTCCATCGATATCGTTGAATTCCTTGTTTTGAAGGCTATCCAGTTCGATTGCAATGATATGGTTGGATGATTTGCCGATGTTGGTAGGGTTGAAGAGGCCGACATAAGTGGATGCCAAAGCACCTGGGAACTCTCTTGAGGGTACAATCACGAACGTTATACCAGGGCCACCTATTGTTCCTAAAGTAGAGAACATGGCAAATACAAAAGTAGTGGAGAAGGAGAGAGCAGTACCGGTGGAGGAATTCCTGAAGTGAATCGGATGGGGGTAGAAGGCATGACCCATCTGTTGCAAAGTGTTGTTTACTAACATTAAGAGACCATTGTCTGTAATCTGGGCTAAGCCGTCCATGCTCATGTTGACTCCTTGAAAACCATTGTAAGTGAAACCAAGGTCTTCTTGTGATGTTACAAATCTCTTGAGGAGAAGAAAGAACAGCACAAGCTTAAACAACATTATTTTTCCACTTTTTTTGTTTTTCTTTTCCTAAAATTTAGTAATTCACTACTTACTGGTCTCCTTTGTTCTAAGAATTTTGTTAAGTATATGAAGAACTCAATGCTTGAAAGGTTCATTGTTGTGCCAGGCGTTTGAGTTTAAAGCACAACTGTTGTAATTAGACCATTCTGGATGATCAAAACAATTTACCCATCTATCCAGTCCTTAATTTGTCTGTTCTGAAGGATTTTTGTTAAACTTGATGAGAAGTTGTTTTCAAGCAGTGCATTGTGGACTTGGAATAAACTTCTATAGTGATGATGGCTTTAAACCAGCCATGAGCCCACCAAGTCCTAACTTCTATTTTTTTGGGTGGAAAACTAGGAATTCTTTTACTATCTAAGAAAGTTGTTTGGTAGAAAATTTCAAATTAAACATCGAACATTGAATAAGACAGGATCTAAGCCAAATGATGACCCCATCACTGTGACATACAGAAAACCCACCCTTTGTCGATACCTTTAGAATCCCCCTCATTAATGGCCTTATGTTAGTTGCTGCTGAGGCCACACGACTAAGTAGTATTCTTTTTTTTAAATATTAAAAATGAACATCCAAATTTTTTTTAGGTCAATGAATAATTTGTTAGGTTTGTCTCGAATTCTTGATCCATTTTAAAGATTGACCCACTACGACATATTTTGGTGGCGACCCGAATGAGAAGTTTTCTGAGATCTGTTATGGAAGCAGAGAGGATCGACCGCGGCCCGATGGGACGACCCACGACCCGATGGGTCGACCCGCAACTTGGAGTATATAATGTATTATTGTCTTGTTGAGCAAGTTATTGTAATGGGGGGGGGTTTGAGCTAGGGTTTCAGGGCGAGTTTTCTCGCCGCTATTTGGGTGTAATCTCTCTTCTGCATAGTGAAACATCTTCTTCGCCCAAGGACGTAGCACACCACATCGATGTGTGAACCTCTTTAAATCTCTATGTGTCGTGTGGATCTGTCTTGATTTATTTTTTGTATTTCTTGGTGTTTGATCTAACATAATTCTCTCTAAATCTGAACATAGATTTTTCTATTTTGCACATTTTTATTTTTTATTTTTTTTAAGATCAATGAAGCTTTGAATGCTAAATTCGGATCATAGGTAAAGTCATGCAATATATCACGATGGTTCAAATTCAAAGTGAAAGTGGGGGACCGTGGAATGTGTAGCCCGTAGCCGTGTAGTAACAACCAAGAAATGAATCAATGGTCAAAATCCATCCATAATTTTCAATGGGGAATTGGAATCTTAATTGCAAGTGCAATCATATATATTTGGAAAGGAAATAACTAGTAGCCTCCTCAAGCAAAGACCACTAAATTGTCCAAACTTCTACAGCCCATGGATGGTGTGAGATGGATTTGGAAGGTACACCCAGATGGAGAAGTACCAAATTCAAGCTTGTACAGCAAGCAAGCAAACAAGTTTGAATTTGGTACCTCTCCAAATTACACTGTTGCACACCTAAAAACGGTGTGTTCAATTCCCTTGATCCATAACTTCCAAGAAGGTTGCACCAAAAGATAATCTTCAATAATCCGCGGAATAGTAGGTCCTAAATATTATAGCAATTGATTAGTTTCAATTTCACTGACATGCAGGAGAATTGGCTTTCACTGCTCAACACAGTGTATAGTCATTTAGTAATGGATTGAATTCCTCTATGGCGCAATAGGGTGTCTGGCGTGCATTCAATGGCCAAAACGCTTAGGCACAGAGTCCAAGGCAGTCGTACACAACTCAAGGCATTTCTGTGCATTGGATGCACGTCAGATGCCACGTTGCACCACAGAGGATCCAAATCCATTTAGTAACTCCCTTGTTTCTGATTCACATCTTATTTTAATATAAAATAAGTAGTCAAGGTTGTCAATTAGCAGTGGTAATATATTACTACCATTGGATGTAGAATATCAGAGCGGTTATAATTTTCCGCTGCTATTTTAAGCGTGTTTTGTTAAAAATAATATACAGGCATAAGAGAAGATATTATTTTAATATATATAATGCAGAAATTTAGCAACAGTAAATATTTAGCACTGTTTTACTGAACCATACAAGTTGTAACCTAGGATTGCAATATTTTTGCTTAAGATCAGCAATTAGAATTCATTAAAAATGAAAGAAATACACATCACTAACATGGCACAATAGCTATCCAACAGAAAAATTACCATACAGACCCCCTCCCACCTTCACCATTGTTGTTAGCAGTGAAGAGGCCTGACACGACTAACTAACTCAGCAAAATCCAAATCAAGGTTTTCCTATTGCATCTCAGGAAAAATCATCATGAACAAACTGAGGTTAGAATCAACGTCTCCCTGAGAGTAGAGAATCTGCAATCGATGATTGCAGACTGGTTCCACTACCAAGATGCGGACACCAAATAGAGAAGTTACTACCGATACCTACCTCTGACGGCGCAGAACTGCTCCGACTAAGAGAAGGCAGCTCTGGTAGTGGAACCTCTCTGTCCAAATACCGAACAACTTGTCGCATACATGGCCTTGCAGTTGGAATCGAGTTGGAGCAAAGCAATCCAAGTTTTAATACCAACTCCATTTCTACCACTTCATAATTCATTTCCAATTTGGGATCCACAGTTTCAAGAATCGTCCCACTATTCCAACTTGAGATCACCCAATCCACCAATACAATACACTCTTCTGATACTTGTGCCTCAATTGGCCTCCTACCACAAGCCACTTCCAGCAAAAAAATCCCAAACGCAAACACATCCACACTAGGGTTTGCTTTTCCAGTCCTAGCAAGTTCTGGTGCAAGATAACCAAACGTTCCCACCACATGGGTGGATTTAGGATCGCTTCCATGATCATATAATCTTGCAAGTCCAAAATCACCAAGTCTTCCGTTTAGCTCCTTGTCTAACATCACATTACTGGACTTGACGTCTCTGTGAACGACAAGTTGTTCCCATTCTTCATGAAGATAGAGTAAAGCTGAAGCCACGCTTTTGATTATTTGAAATCTTTGTTTCCAACTCAATGTTGTGTTTACAGTTGTTGTGGATTGATGATAAAAAAGGAACTTGTCTAAACTCCCGTTGGGCATGAAATCATAGACTAGAAGGAGCTCTCCTTTTCGTCGGCAATACCCCAAGAGTGTTACTATGTTCCGATGTTGTAGTTTTCCGATGCTGACAATCTCAGAGATGAATTCCCTCACTCCTTGTCTTGAATCATGTGATACTCTCTTCACTGCAACTTCTTTTGAGTTGGGTAATATACCCTTGTAGACCTTACCAAACCCACCTATACCAAGAAGCTCCTTGTCATTAAATCCTTTGGTTGCGATATAAAGATCTTTATATCTGAACCTTTGAGGTCCATATTCAAGTTCCCAGTCTTCAAGAACTTCTGCGAGCTTTTTCTTCCTTTCAACAATAAAATGGATGATGAAGATCGACATTAACACTAAACTAGCACCGATCACAGGAAATCCAATGGTAAAAATTCTAGGTATTGTTTTGGGTCCCCTTCGAGGAAGCTTAGGAAGTTGGGAGAGAGAGAGTTGTTTTGTTTTCCCATTCATCTTAAAGCTCCACCCCAACACATAATGATAAACGTTCAAGTTAGCAGTAGATGATGAGAAGCCCACGAACATGGGATCTACCATGAACTTTGAAAGATCAACGTTCAAGGACAAGAGTGGAATGGTTGGTTTAGCAGGGACGGTAGTGGGAGCTAGAGTCACATTAAGCTGCTTCTCTATACCATCATATTCTACCCATAGTTGCATAGGGTTTCCACTGTGAAGGTTGAGGTTCAGCCGTCGATTTTCCCGATCACTGAAATAAGATGCCGGAGCAGCTTTAACAGATTTCAAGTCGTTAATATCAATACCGACGTGGTTATCATCAATATCATTAAACTCAATGTTTTGACTAGTATCCAACTCGACTCCAACTACATGGTTGGATGAGTTGCCGACGTTGGAGGTGTTGAAAATGCCCATATAACTGTTTGGGAAAGCACCAGGGAACTTGTTGGAGGGTGAGATCACCAACACGATTCCAGGACCTGCTATTGTTGATAAGTCGGAGACCATAGCGAATACAAAAGTGGTAGAGAAGGAGAGAACATTACCAATGGAGGAATTTATGAAGGAAATTGGGTGGGGATAGAAGGCATGACCCACCTCTCTCTGTTTGGTGTGTACCAACAGTAGAAGGCCATTGTCTGTAATCTGGGCTAAGCCGTCCAAGCTTATGTTAACTCCTCGAAAGCCATTGTAGGTGAAATCAACGTCTTCTTGTTGTGATACAATAAATCTGCTGAGGAGAAGAAACAGCAGCAAGTAATTGAAAAACATTGTTTGCCACTTTATTTTTTTTCCTTCTCTCCTTAAGATTTTTGTGAGGGAGGAATCAGTATTATTCTATATATCAACTTCCTAGTTGAATTGTTTTGTTAGAAAGATGGGAAATGGGACCAAGTCGGATGAAAGGAATTTAATTGGTTTCTCTTGTAGACTAGGACCTTTGAAGATTTTTTTTTTCTTTTCTTCTCTTGCCATTGAAACACAACCTTTAGTGTCTTTGATGTTGTGGAACTGTGGTTCACCATGTATAGTGGAAAATAAATAAATGAAAATGGACATTCTCGTCACACATTTTTTAGCAGATTTGGGAAACCATTTGATTTGTGAGCCCAGATTCTTTGAGAAATAAAAAAATGGCCAAATGTTTGGATCTTCATCTTATTTTTCCTCCAATCCCACTTCTTCTTTGTACTGAAAAAAAAAAAAAAAATTCTGACTTCTTGATTTATTATCCTTTTTATTTTAATTCTTCCCCCTAGTTCCCACAGATCAGTATCAGCACTATCCGAGCTTGATTCTTGGCCGATATTATATCGCCAGATCGGTATGGGTGAAGGGTAGAAAAATTTAGGTTTTTATTTTTTTTTTCTTTTCTTCTCTTGCCATCCAAACACAACCTTTAGTGTCTTTAATGTTGTGGAACTGTGGTTCACCATGTATAATGGAAAATGAATAAATGAAAATAGACATTCTCGTCGCACATTTTTTAGTAGATTTGGGAAACCATTTGGTCTGTGAGCCCAGATTCTTTGAGAAATAAAAAATTGGCCAAATGTTTGGATCTTCATCTTATTTTTCCTCCAATCCCACTTCTTCTTTGTACTAAAAAAAAAAAAAAAAATCCGACTTCTTGATTTATTATCCTTTTATTTTGATTCTTCCCCCTAGTTTTATTGTATCTCATCCTTTCGTAAGTTGTTTTTCCCCTTAGGGAAATTTGGAGCAGGAGCTGTTCTAAGGAACGAGAAGACTGAGGTGGTGGGAAATTTTCGAAGCTTTCTAGGGATTCCAACGAATTTAGAAGCGGAATTTTTGGCTCTTATGATTGGGCTTGGGGTGGCGTAGCAATTGCACATCCTCCGGCTATGGATTGGGTGTGATTTGGCGGCTATGGTTATTCTTTTCCAAAAGAAAAAATCCCCTTGGGTAGCTTGTCAGAGATGGATAAATTGTATATCCTACTTGGAAGAGGTGGAATGGAAGATAACTCATTGTTACCGTGAGGCAAATTCTATAGATGATTTCTTATCTAAATTATTGGCTCGCTTTGAGATCTCGTCTTTGGTTATGGGTTGATCGCCGTTGGTGAAGATGGATCTAGACATGGATGCCTCTGGTCGTCCTAGATATAGGATGTGCTAAGGTATTTTATTTCTCTATTTTGGTTGTGGTTGATTTGGTTGTCGCCTCTTTCTGCTGATGGCCATGCCGAAGGTAGAAAGTGTACGGCCCCTTTTCTTCAAGTGTTGAGGTGTGGCAAGTTGCCCTCTATTTTTGTATCATAGCTTTTTGCCTTTTTTTTTTTTTTTTTTTTAAATAATATACATGTTATTTTAGCGAAAAAAAAAAGCTGTTTTTCCCCTTGGCTTTTGGTGTATCTCCATTTTGTTAACTATTTTTAGTCTTCTGTTGGGGTACCCTCTTAGGCTCTCACCCTTTTTCTTTGAAGATATTCTTTGTTCTTTTGCTTTAATTTATTTTTTATTAAAAAAATTAATAATAATAAAAAATATATCAAAACATCGAAAGGTTTTTTTTCCCCAAAAATATACCTATAACACAAATGCCAAAACTTATTATACATTATAAAGTTTTATTTTTTTATTTTTTCCCAAAAAATATTATATAATGCAAATGCCAAAACTTGTTATACATTGTAAAGTTTTATTTTTTTTTTATTTTTTCCCAAAAAATACTATATAATGCAAATGCCAAAACTTACGATACATTAAAAAGATTTTTTTTTTTTTTTTGGTAGAACATTTCATGATAGTACGGAAGTACCGATCAGTGTTGCAGACTTGCTTTTTTTTTTTTTTTAATAATCAGCTTTGTACTAAGATAAAAAGATGGAATACTACAAGAGAAGTGGTGAGGTTTTACCTCATCAGGAATTACAAACAACAGAAAAAGGGAGCCTTTGCATGAGTTGTTGGAGGGTCGTTGCTATTGTAAAGGATCTTGTTCCGCAACTTAGGAGTAGAGAAATTGTATTATTCATAGGAAACATAATGATTTTGGCAAAAGAAAAAGAAGTAGGGCTCCTCCTAAGCTTGACGATTTATCTTTTTGATTCTATTTTCCATCTTATTGTCAATATTCAATACCTACTTGATCACGGCACCTCTGTTTTGGAAGTCATGAGGGGGCCGGGACCATTGTAGAGAAGTCAATTTTGATCTTAGTAAATGGTGGGTCGCGTGCTGAGCAAAAAAATCAAAATCAAAATGGTGGGTCCTGTCATATGTTTTTGTTCTGCTTTTTTTTTGTTTTGTTTTGTTTTGCTTTGCTTTGTTTTGTTTATTTTGTTTATTTTTTATTTTTTATTTTGTTTTTTTTTTTTTTTTGTTTTGTTTTTGTTTTTGTTTTGTTTTGTTTTTTTTTTTTTTTTTTTTTTTGTTTTTTGTTTTTTGTTTTTTTAATGAAGTCCTGTCATATTTCTTGGACAACTTTATGGTTTTTAATAAACAGGAGAGAGAGGGATTACTATGAGTGTGAATCAGGTCCTTAATTCTTCTACGATGTTTGATCACACTTGAACCCCACTAAAAGTAAAAAACAATTAAAGGAGGAAAGAGAATATATGGAGTCTAAGTGTGGATCAAACACTGTACGAGAATGATTCTCGTACGAGTACCTGATTCAGACTTGATTACTCACGCTTTAATAGGGATTTAACGACCTCATTTGGTGGAGAGCGGTAGTGAGACAGTTAGCGGTTGATATTTGTCATTCCACAAATCCATGGTGAGAATTGTCTGACCCTTAGGTTTTGTTTGGTGGTCATTCAGTTCCAGAAATGATGTATTGTGTTAAAAATAGAATTTTCAGTTTTTTGTGTCAAAATGCTGTTTAAAAAAAAAAAAAAAGTGTTTTGTGAATCTTTTTCAAGAACGATTACCTTTTTTTTTTTTTGGAATGAAATCGAAATGACAGAACAAGGTTTTGTCGTTCCATCGTTTTGCGTTTCTAGTGTTTTCCTTTTTCCTTTTCGCTCCAAAAAATCCGAAAAACACTAAGTTGGCGGTTGGCACCAAATGCTTTATTCCTATTTTGTTCTCATAAAATGGAAAATATTAAAAACCTTTTTTTAGATGACTACCAAACACAGCCTTATTTCTTCCCTTCGACCCACCCAGCATTTGGTTTTCTTTTTTCACCCATCCGTTTATGGGTTAAAACCCTAAAGGCATTCGAATAAAAAGTAGTAACAAAGTTCTTTCTCTTCTCTTCAAACGTAAACTGTCCCTTTGTTTCGCACGATCAGCGGAGCATGAAGAACTTAACCCCTTTAAGCAAGGTTCACCTCGCTTTGACCTTCTTCGACATACACCTTATTGGGTCCATTTCTCTATACAAAACCATTGAAGCTTTGGAGAGAAATCTTGTCTATTAATTTCAGACTTACCATTTTTGTATTTCCTCTTTACCAAAAGCATCAATTTAGAAGAGAACACAATAGGCCAACCATTGAACAGGTTCACAATCCCCTTGAAGAGGAAGGCTTGATTGTTGGGACCCTTTCTCTTGACGGGAGAGTCAAAAGCTGGACCAGTTAGATGGTGGGTAGAAGGGATGAAAATGGACATTGAATTTCCTCATCATCGATTTGATGAAGAACAAGTGTCCAGCTTACAGCACCTTACTACCCCTCTTCCTCCGATGATGTCACGGTTTATCCGAGTTTATTAGGTTCGGTTTCTAAGAATTATTTATCAGTATGACTCTAAAAGCTCTGTCAATTATATTAACAAGGTCAAGAGCGCCTTTTGGAAGGTATGGTGGTTATTAGAGCATATTCATATAATTCTCTTTCGTCTCCTTCACTTTGTTATTAGAGTCATTTACCTTGAAGCTAATTAAATTACTGATATTTTGGCTAAATTGTTACCCAACATTGGTAGGCAGTCCTTGCTTTAGAAGAGCTTCCTCCAGAAGTTTTTAGCTCTGTGTATAGAGATGCTTTTGGGCGTGCGATAGATAGCTTGTTGAGGTTCCTGCTTGCTTTCCTTCCATTCTTTTCTCTCTATAAACTTTTGTATTTATCTTTGTATTTCTAAAACATTTCAATCCCTAATTTTTACCTTTGTTGGTATTCTATTGAGAGGGTGAATCATTTGCTTTTCTCTTGTCCATTTTCCAAACTCTATCCGAAATGGTGTTCTTACAAAATGTTGGTCTACTTTGAGAGTTATCCTTCTTTTTGAGGAAAATAATCCTCTGTTTTTCTCATCCCTGTTTTTTCTTGTTTTGCTACCTGCAGAACGCGACACGTGGACAATTTTAAGACCAACGCACCGGATGTAATAATCCTCACTCAATATTGACCGTTGGTCTCCTTGTTGTCCACGTATCGCGTTCTGCAAGTAGCAAAACAAGGAAAAACATGGATGAGAAAAACAGAGGATTTTGATCCTCTTTTTGATAGGGAGTTGAGGTAGCTAGGTTTTGAATATTTTCAACTGCAAGTCTTCCTGCGACAATCTTGGTAGTTAGCTTTTATGGTAGTGATTCATCACATATGGTGGGAAAGAAATAATAGGAGATGGACAACCTCTTCGTGATCTATTAAGCAAATCTAGAATAATATCTCTTTTGAAATTAGAAATAAAATCTATACAAGTATGCAGTTGCCCAGATTCTAGTAGGAATAGCCATCTTGCCCTTGTATGGGATATTCCTATAATTTCTTCCCCTCTTTAATTTTTTTTTTTAATATTTATTTTTTTTGTATCATCCCCCCTTATATTGGTTGTTTCCCCTCTTATTCTTGGTTGTTTTAATCCTATCCTCCTAGGTTTTGTTGTATGCCTCTTCTTTCTTGTTTGTCTCATTTTAGGTTGTTTTGTTAGGGGATCTCCCTATGACTGCCTATGTGGCTTGTGCTTTGTTTTTATAATGTGTGACTATATTAGAAATCTTTCCTTTGGCGTTGTGATTCATCATGTGTAGTGGGAAAGGAATAAAGTAAAATGGATCTCCTTGTCCACACTGTGAAGTAAATTTGGGAAGCCATAACTTTCGAGATGAAAAATAAACTTCTCCTTATATGTTTTGCAAGCCCAGATTTTTTGAGAAATAGACATGTAGCCAAATGTTGGGATCTTCATCTTATTTTGCCCCCAGTGCCAACATCTTGATGTATCATCTTATTTATTTTTTCTCTTCCCCATTGTTTTGCTGTATCATCCTTTGGTAAGTTATTTTTTCCCTTGGCTATTGGTTTATCTCCCTTTGATTAACTGTTTTTAGTCTTATGTTTAGGGTCCCTGCAATTAAGCTTGCCTATTGACTTCAATGTTGTACTTTGCTCTTTTTCCTTAATTTATTTTCCATTCAACCAAAAAATGAAATTCTGTGAACATCTAAATTTTTTTTCTCTGAAAATACACCATTTGATGAATATGCCAAAACTTACCCTACATTAAATAGAAGTTTCAAGGAGATAATGTACTATTGATCAATGTTACTAGCTTTTACATGACCCTAAACCTTATTGATCTAAAGACTGACCATTAAGATAACAATCAGATAAAATAAGGTAAGGAGGTACTACACAATTTTGAGGGCTTGTTCTTAGACCAAGCACGTCAGCTCTGGTGGAGGAACCTCCCCCTCCAAATAGCACATAAGTTGTCACATATTTGGCCTTTCAGTCGGAACAGAGTGAGAGCAAAGCAATCCAAGTTTTAACCTAACTCTATTTCCTCCACTTCGTAATTCATCTACAATTTTGGGTCCACAGTATCAAGAATTTTACCCCAACTCCAACATGAGATCACCCAATCCACCAGCACCCTACAATCTTCAGATATTTTTGACTCTATGGGCCTCCTACCACAAGCAACTTTGAGCAAAAAAGCTCCAAATGCAAACACGTCCACACTAGGGTTCGGTTTGACAGTTACACAAAGTTCTGGTGCAAGATAACCAATTGTCCCCACTATATGAGTGGTTTGAGGATCAATTCCATGATCATACAGTCTTGCAAGTAAAAAAATCTCCTAATCTTCCATTTAGCTCCTTGTCTAATAAGACATTACTGGACTTCACTTCTCTATGAACCCCAACTTGTTCCCATTCTTCGTGCAAATACATCAATGCCGCTGCCACATTTTTTATTATTCGAAATATTTGACACCAACTCAGAATTGTCTTTGTTGAGTTGTAGGAGAATTGGCTTTCATTGCTCAATAAGGTGCATAGTCATTTAGTAAATCCCTTGTTACTGATTCATATCTAATTTTAATATAAAATAAGTAGTCAAGGTGGACATTTAGCAGTGATAATATATTACTACCATTGGATGTAGAATATCAAAGCCACTAGAATTTACCGTTGCTATTTGAAGTGTATTTTGTAAAAAAAAAAATATATATACCTAGGTATGATATCTAGGTGCAATACCGTACCTAGATCTTATGTGATACCCTACTTTTTGAACCCAGTCTAATTACACGGTTGACCCGATTTAACCATGTAGGACCCGAACCAGAGAGGGCTAAGGCGGGTTCCTTATGGACCATGATGGCAAGGGTGACTCTGAACACGGGTTGGCCAGACAAGTCCGAGTCAGTGCCAGAGGAGACGGGTGTACCCAAGCCGTGCACATGTGCGTATCATAAGGCCATGTACGGATAATGCTGGTATGTAGCCATATCCTAAAGCGCATACGTATAGTATACCTTGTGCCGAGAGCGAGATACATGCCGAGAGTCGAATTCCATCAAAATCCCACTTGTTGGCCAATTTTTGACCCTCAGGTGGGCGGTCACAGGTGGGCGCACCCGCCCACCTGAGTGACCCACCCATGTGGTTACTAGTTGTTTAAGAAAGTATAAATAACATTATTTTGTGTTTTTCAATATCTCATTTATTACATTTAGAAGTTGGTGAGAAGATTAAAGAGGAGAGAGAAAAGAAGGGAGAAAAGAGAACGGAGAAGAGGAAAAGGGAAGGAAGAGGAAGAAGAAATGGATTTAAGCGGTGCCAATGTTTGATCTTTCCATTCCGACGTCGGAAGAGTGATCCCCAACACGAGATCTACGATTAGAGGTGAGCAAAGGCTATGTTTCTTAAACTTTCACCAAACCCAAGTAAAACCCTTGATTTGGGTAGAGTTCCTTGAGATCTTGTAAATACCCGTTGAGATGATGAATCTAAGGTTTGATAGATGATCTATGTGTTGATTTTGAAGGATTTGAAGAAGTCTTTGCAAGGTTGGAGAAGCATTGGTGATTTCTTGAGCTAAGAAGTGAGTTGGGATTTTTGAAAGAGTTCTTGAGAAAAGAAGGTAAGATGGCTTTCTCATCCTTAAATCTAACCTAGATCTAGGTTAGAATCACCTTATAAGACCTTGAATGTGTGGAAAATATGACTGGAAAAGCCCCATTTGATTCTCCAAAGGCTGGGGAAAGTTTCAGGAAAAATGGTATTTTTCCGCCCTCTCAGGTGGGCTAAGACCGGTGGGCCAAACGGCCCGCCTGAGGGCACCCGCTTGAGAGGGCAGGCCCTCGGGGCAGACCGGTGGGCCCTGACCAATGGGCCGACCGACGGGCCGACCTGCCCGTTGGTCATGACCGGTGGGTCGACCGGTGGGCCAACCTGCCCACCGGTCCTAGCCGACCCTCGGCCCTCACCGGTGGGCCGACCCTCCCACCTGTGAAGACCGATGGGCCGTGACAGGTGGGCTGTCCGACCCACCCGAGAGGCCCCCAACGTGATTTTTGTGTCCGAATGGACCCAAAACGGACGTGCGACCTTCTTTTATGATTCTAAACATGATTTTGTCATCAAATCTTGTTAGTTTTGACCCCAAAGTAGTGAAATGCTAACCCCATTCACTTATGATAGGTTCACCAAAATTTACGTTTCTCGTGCCGGATCTCACCCGTACCGGGCGTGAGTCTTTGTACATGACAAGTAAGTGGGGAGAGGAAGTTTGGCTTTATTTTAAGGCTTGTTGTGCATCACTCAATTGTATCTAGATTAGCCATGTCATCATGCAAACTATGTGTACCTTAGTCATCCTCATATGATTATGACATGCGTGTGGTGTTTTACTTTCTCAATGCTAAATGATTGATGTATTTATCTGATGAATGATGGGATCATTGTGCATGGTGCATTATTAGACTAGATGCCATAGTCGGCTTGGAAACGAGTGCATTGGTGGCCCGTGGAATGGGATGCGGTGGTACTATGCAATCATACTATGTCATATAGGAGCATGCGGTTTAGGATTATCATCTTCCCGTGCTACGACCCTTCCCAATAGGGGTTGAGGTGTTGGGTTAACATTTGGGGGGAAGCAGTGGTCGCGGTTGTCGGGTCACTGTGGCAATTAAACATACGCCCAGCTGGTCATTAGGACAATCGGCAACCTCGGTGGTATATTCAAGAGGGCCAATCGTACTGCTTTTAAATTGCTAGAGTCAGCACATTTATTTTCTGTTATTTATTTTTATGTTGAGAGCCGGTAGTCGGCATGCTTTACTTTTCCGAGTACTCACGATGGGCCTTCTCCGACAGCCCTATGGGCGTATCACGGGATGGAGTTCGTGGCTCGTACCCGGAGTATACGTGCACTGTGGTTGTAGTAGCACTAAACCCAAGACTTAGTAATGTTGTTTAGGTGGAAGTGATTTAAAATGAATTGCATAGCATATAGTGCATATGGTTGTGATTGTTGTGTGGATTATTGTGTGGTCCTTCTTTTCACTTACTGAGCTAGTGAGCTCATCCCACGTGTACACCTCTTTTAGATGATTCTGTAGGTTACCCGTCTGAAGATCAAGGGTCGGGCCCCACAGTTGAGTTCCCCGATGAGGATTGGTGGGTCCCCGAGGAGTGCGAGCACGGCACGGATTGCTTATGCGAGGGCTGTGCTGCGGGACCGCAGTATTGACGTCGTGCAGGGTTATACTTTTTGATTCTTTTGTTGACCCCTTTTTGTGTACTTGATACGTGAATTGTTATTCTTTTTGTGTAAATATCATGCCTGCAGGCCCACATGTAATTATCTATATACTACAATTTGGGTATCAAGTATATTGGGGGTATTTATAGGTAAATTAAGTCTTCCGCTAAACTTTTGAACGTTTATCTTAGATGTGTGTATGCTGTGGTTGGGGATCGAGATGATCTGGCGAGTTTGGGTTAACCGGAGTTAACCCAGTCACCGGTCCGGTTTTGTGTGAACGGGGTGTGACAACGGTGGTATCAGAGCGCGATGCTCTATTCACTCACAGCATACCATTTAGACCTCATAGAATCTATAATAGGAAATGAGACTGGGTAAATGTAAAAACTTTAAAGAGTTAAAAGCCAAAGAAAGAAAGTAATAATAATGGTTGCATTTAGTTAACGCATTTCATGGCATGCATTAGAGAAGGTTTACTTGGAATAAATGAAAGATTAGTTATTTGATTCCATAACCCATCGAGTACATATTTAACGAAATTTCGGCAGCATAACGACACTAAAACAAGATTTCCAAAATTTTTCACACACAAGCACCTGATAGACAACATATATATACCAATAAGCATAATCAATACAAAACCAACCACAAGTCACCAAACATCATCACAACACCATACTAGCAAGTCCAATTACAGAGAAGGAAAAAGTACAAAGAAAAATAATAATATGAACCAAATAGAGACAAGTGAAGAGCTGATGTAGACGGGCGAGCTAAGTCCTCAAAGACCCTCGTTATCGTCTAACTCTACTACTCCGTCCCTCCTAGGTCTCTATCTAATATTGAGCCGACGGTCGTAGTAATCGAACCTTGAGTTCACCAGCTGTACATCCCATCGGAGTCGGAAAAAACCGCTGAAATGGCGTTGGCCGTTGTATCCAAGTCCTCGCCCAATCTTAGGAAGGAACTCTCTAAGGTAGCCTGCCTTTCTAAGATGTTTTCCTCTATAGAAGCACTCTTATCTAGTCTTCTTAGCAGCTGATCTTGCCCTTCTTTCAAGGCCCTCATAGCAGTCATCATGCCCTCAAAATCAAATGCACCACTCTCAGGTGGTGGGGCTCTATGCTGTGGGCCTGCAGCCCTGGAGAAGCCAGGATCAGCACCTCTCGAATCAAGAGGCTCCTCCTCGAGGATATCCTCGTCCAGAAAATCCTCCTCCTCGAACTGAGGAACATAATCCTCATCCTCCTCACTAGTCTCCTCCTCCATGGAAACATCCTCCCTATGGGCATTCCTCCTGCCCCCGCCTCTTTGAGCTCCTGCTCTGTGAGGTACATCCATGAGAGCTTGGAGATCCATCCTTAGTAGGTTTTCCCTGTCAAACTTGTCTGCTGAAGTCTTTCCCTCCTCACCACTCAGATCCACCCCAAAGAACTCAAAGATCCTGGTGAGGATCCTACCATATGGGAACCCTCCGTCCTCGGGGTGTGAGGTATGATGCTCCATAGTCTTAAGGATGATGTAAGGCAAGCATAAATGCTCGGCACCTCCTTCCAAGGCCTTATAGATGCAGAAGGCTATGTAGGCCGCCGTGAAGCCTACCTGGTTCCGGTGACCTCCTCTAGGGAACAAATTGAATTGAACCAAACGAGCAAATACATGAACCTCTGGGTAAAATGTCATCTTGAAATCTGGACGCTCCTTGCTGCCACAGATGGTCTCGTAAATATGGTCCTGCGTCTCCAAACTTAAGGATGGGCCCACGGTCTTACTCCTTAGGGGACTGTAGAAATGATGCCCAACTGACGAAATGTCCAAAATGCTAGCAAGGGTGTCCACAGTCAAGTGAATGTTCACCCCCTTCACCATGCTAGTTATTGAATACTCCCCATACTGGTAAAAGACCTCCAAATTGTAGTAGAATCTTCGAACCAGTTGCTCATAGCACGGATGATCTACGTTGAGGATCGACTGCCAACCCAATGCGGTGAATCTCTCATGAAGTTGAACCTTGTGGAAATCACTGATTACCACGGTCTTCTCCATCATCACAAACCTCTTTAGAAAGGCTTGCCAGTTGGTTGCCGCCTCTGAACTTCGAAAGAGTCCCTCATCGAAGTCTGAAGGGTCGATAAGGGCAGGTCCTTGTCGCGCTGTGCGGGGAGCTGGGGAACTAGTCCCTGCACTCTTCCGTTTGGAAGTTGCGGCCCTACGTCGAGTGGAAGAGGATGCGGGTTCCTTGCCCTTGCGAGAAGACATCCTAGTAAGAAAAAAAAGAGGAAATAAGTTAAGTAAGGATGTTGCATAACAAAGGAAACAAATAGGTGGGTGAGCAAGTGCATGTAAATGCACCTAAATACAGAACATGGATTGTGATAGAAAGAGGAGTGGATAAGTCATGGAGAAATGAATAGGAGGAAGCCCCCAAAACATGATATCCACTAGCACATTGCAAAATAGAAATGTAACAAAGGCATATAAAGCATGGAAAGTGAGGAATGATGGAAAAACCCCAAATCTCAATGTGCAAGTTCAATCTAAGAAAATGAAAAGTCTCACAATAGAGTAAAACTTGAAGTTTACATGTCTATGAATGAAATGCCATCATTATACAATCTAAAGTATGCAAAGAAATCTTCTATTATGACATTGAGGTGTAAGAAATGAAATAGATTTTAGTTGTCCACAAATATGAAATGATGGGAAGAGAATCATAGAAACCCAGAAATTTTTCAAGGAACCCAACACAAAAGAGATGGGTTTTTCATGGAAAAGAGATGGATTTTCATGGAAAGAGATGGGATTTCAAGCATACACAAATTTCCATGATCTCTCCAACATTATAAGTGCAATTCAAGCATAAGGAATTTCATTTGAATTGTTGTTGGGGAGAAAAAGGGTAGAGATAGAAGAAAACCCCAAAGTGGAGAAAATTAGGGCATGGTTTGGGATTTCTCTCAGAAATTGAGAAGTAAAAGCCTAAAACTATGAATGGATCACAAAGAAAACATCACATTCTCATGGAATGATTGTTCTATGGAAAGAAACATGAAAAAAATCAAGATTTGGGGACTACACATGGATTCAACCTCCAAAGTACATGTTCCAAGAAGAGGAATGGAGAAGAGACTTACTTGAGAGTGGAAGAGTTGGATCTTCCCAAAATCCGCGGAATCGTGAGTGAGATCGCGAGTGAAAGCGTCAAGGAACTCTCAAAAATCGCCCGAGTGAGAGAAGGGGGAAGGAATGGGAGAAAAAAAAGAAGAACAGGGGCTTAAAAGCCCTGTTCGTGTTCCGCCTCGGGTCGGACCGGGGGGCCAACCTGAGCTGCCCGTCAGTGGGCAGCCCGCTGGTGGCAGCCAGCCAGTTGGGAGAAAATATAAAAAAAAAAGCCCCGTATAGACGAGTGGGACCATCGTCCTACTTGTTGAAGCACTAGCCACGTATTTTCGGGATTAAGCTATGGCTAGTTGCAAAACATCATATACTATAATATCCCGCGCGTTGGCATATGATTATGTGCCGATATAAATTCTGAGGTGCTTAACCAATGTTGTGTATGGTATGTTCCAGGTGCAAGGACACGATGATACGTATTAGATCCGGTAGCAATGCACGATATACCTCGCGTGGTCCTTGCCCGGTCGATCGACCACCCAATCCTAGAAGGTCCCGCTCTGTGGGGCAAACCCTCTCCCACAACCTCCAGAAACCTTTGATCAGGGTGTGGCACAAAGGGACCCACCTGTGACTACACTTCCGGATCCTCCATCGGTCATCACTCCGGGTGATGTTGCAACCATAATTCAGCAGTCACAATAAGCCTTCTAGCAACAAATGCTACAGCAGCAGCAGGCATTTATGGCTGCTATACAGCAACAATTAGACCTTTCTCAAACCGGTCAACCTCCCCGGATACTTACTCCACAGGACCCACCTGTAGGGTCTGACACGGGGCCACAAGCTGAACTTACACCTCCAATTCAGCCACTCAACACTCCTCTGTATATGGTGCCCCCTCCATACCCTTACTACCTGGCATATGCACCCAATTACCCGTCGACGAATAATACGTCAAGGGTAGTGGAATCTTTCAAGAGGAATTTGCCAGCTGTATTCTCTAAGGTGGGAAGTGATCCTCTAGAGCCGGACCAGTGGATCCAAGAGCTGGAAAAGATATTTGAGGAACCAATTGTTCCCTGGGCTTCTATCAAATGGTGTAAAAATCAGCAGCCTCAGGTTTCCACCCTAGTGTGGAGGGTGATTAATGGGAAGGTGCCTACGGATGATGTGGTAAAGAAGAAAGCGGTTCCCCTTGTCTCTAGATGTGTACTATGTAATTCGGATGAGGAAGTATTAGAGCATGTCTTCATGAGCTGCCCCTTCTCTACGAAGATTTGGAGTCTTCTGTGTGATGTTTTCAATGCACGATGGTGCGGCCAGGGGTTGTTGCTTGAGCTTGCTCAGTGGTGGAAGAGAAAGCTGAAAATGGTTTGTTGTAAGGAGGCGTAGAGCATGAGTTTGGCCATTGTGCTAGATCACTTCTAGAGGGAGAGAAACGCTAGGATATTTGATAACAAAGCTCGTTTAAGAAGGTATTTGTTTCTGATTGTTCTTGAGGACATTAGAAGAAATAATCCAAGAACGAGAGGTGAGGTCAAATCCATAGCGGACTTGCAGTGCTGCAAGCATCTAGGAATCCCTATCTAGGGCGCTAAATTTCGATGGTAGCTCTGTGGGGAATCCTGGTCGGGCTGGAGCGAGTGGCATCTTTTGGGATCATCAGGGCAGGATTCTGGGCTCATTCAAAAAATTCATGGGTATTACTAGAGTATTTGAATTGGAGGTGGAGGGTCTGATGCGTGCCAAGGCCATGAATTTTACTTGCCTATGGGTGGAATCTGACTCTAGTGCGGTAGTGTCCTCGATTCAGCAAAGAAAAATTCTGTGGTATGCTCTCCAGCGATGGATGCATCTCCAGCCTTTCCTAGACAGTATTAGCTAGAAAATATCACATAACTTCAGAGAAGGGAATTCCATTGCTGACTACCTGGCCAGAGATGCGGCAAAATCAAGGATTTCGGGTGAAAAAATGTGGTTTTCCCCTCCCATATTCTTGATCTCCTTGCAAGGGATTTAGATGGGAGGCCCCATTTTCGATTTCATTAGGGCTTTTCTCTCCTCCTGCTGATGGCCATGCCGAAAGTGGGAGGTTAGAAATAGCTAGGTTTTGGCTGTTGGTCTTGTAAGTTTTTTATTTTCCCTGAATTTTAATGAAATAATCTTCTAGCAAAAAAAAAAAAAAAAGAAAGTTTGGCTTTAGATTAGTGTTTTGTTTTCCTATTTAAAATTAAAACTCACAATAGCAAAGATGGAGTGAATTTAATATTAATAAATATTTTTTGAGTGAAAACTTAACATCCAAGTTGAGCTCTGTTAAGTTTTTGAAACCACAAAGAGTTTCATTACATTTTAAAAGAGTTGTTGATTTCCCTTTGCATTTTTCTATCTCTTGTATTCGTGTTACTTGGTCGTTGTGCTCCTTACTATCCTAATCTGTAGCTTCCTACAAGTTTTCATCACTTCTTCCCTACTGAGATGTAGGGGCTAGTGATGATTTATTACAACACCTTCCAAATTCTTCTAAAAAAATGCACCTCTACCTTCTGCCTGGAATTGGATTAGATTAAATCTCCCAGAGTTCCTTGGCAAAAGATTCAGTTCTAGTATTCATAGACATAGTTCCATGGTTTGGGAACTTTGACCTTATGTACCTCTGCCCACCCTAGAGTTCTTCTTCAAGAGAAATTTATCTATCTATAACTATTGTTTATACTAAAACTCTCAAGAAAACATAGATACCTCTTCTTTTCTTGTCCTTTTTCTAGATCAGTTTGGAAGACGGGTCCTTCGTAAGTACTGGTCATGAGTCACGACAACGATCCATGCTTCCTTTTCAAAGAGATCTGTGGTGGATCATAAAAAATTGCAATAGTAACTCGATTTGTGACTACTAACTGTTACGGTGAGGGTAACCACATATCATGTTTTGGTGATCTCTAAATCTTTGATCTCTTCGTTAACGCTAATAAATCTCTTTATTTATTTATTTATTTCAGGTGGTTTTTCTTTTGGATAGATGTTCACTATTGGATCTCACCAATGCAGCCCACTATAGTTTTCATTATGGAGATGCCTTTTGTTTTTTCCAAGGGATTTTTTGGGTAATCAGCTCACATGTGCGAACAGTAAAATCTGAACTGAACCTTGTCTCTCTTCATTCGTGCATTGCGTGATTCCACTGTTTTTTTTGCACTTTACTAGGTGGAGTTAACCAAAAGAAAACTTGTGTGACAACACTATAGAGTGAGTGGCTCTTCTAGGTGGGCTTTGTTTTTGTTTTTTTCCTTTTGTTTTGTCTTTTTTTTTTTTTTTTTTTTTTTGGGTTTTGTATTTGTAAGGATCTCAAAGCTATTTTTATTGATATATAAGGTATCCCTAAGGGCCATCTTCCGGTTACTTATCTGGGTTTGCCATTGATCTCTTCTAAGATGTCTGATCATCGGCCTATCCTTGATAGGATACATGACAGACTTCAATTATAGGAGTGTAAAATACTGTCCTTTGTAGGGCATCTTAAACTCATTAGATCGCTTATGAAAACTTTTTATATTTATTATTTTAAAGTTTTTGGGCTTTAGAATTCTATCTCTTCTAAGATTAAGTTTCTTATGTTCTCTGTTTTTTTGAAAGGGGATGTTGATCCAAAGTTTCTTTAGCTCTTGAGTGGGGCCAAGGTTTATTTTTTTACAAAAAGAGAAGGGCTTTGGGATTCATAAGGTCAAAGAGGTCAATATTGTTGGCATTGTGAAGCTTATTTGGTCTATTGAATCTAAAGAAAGAGCATCTGGGTATTGGGTTTATTCCAAATACCTCAGGTTTGATTCCATATGGATTGCTTCTATCCCTGTAGATGCTTCTTGGACCTCGAAGATGATTCTGAAACATTGAAACCTGGTTTTATTTTATTTTAGCAAGTATTTTATTGGTGATGATTCTGATATTTACCTTTGGCTTGATAATTGGTATCATGAAGTGTGCTTTCCTTAAAATATGGTGACATAATTAGATTGATACGGGCTCTGATAGGATTGCCAAGGTATCGTCCATATTGAGAGACGGACTCTAGCCCCTTGGCCCTAGGAATTCTCATTCTCTCATTTAGGTTTGGTGTAAGCTCCCAAATATTCAGCAAAGGGATAGGAGTAGTGTGGATTTAGTTCAGCTGGTTGTTGATTCTTCAAAAACAATTCTCCTCTCCTGCTTGGAATCTAATTGGTGCAACCTCTTTATGATCTATTAAGCAAATCTAGGATAATATCTCTTCTGAGATTAGAAATGAAATCTTCACAAGTATGCAGTTGCCCAGATTCTAGTAGGAATAGACATCTTGCCCTTGTATGGTATAGGAATATGATGGGAAAGAAATAGAAGGAGATGGACAACCTCTTCATGATCTATTAAGCAAATCTAGGATAATATCTCTTCTAATATTAGAAATGAAATCTTCACAAGTATGCAGTTGCCCAGATTCTACTAGGAACAGACTGTACATTTTCTCTCTTATTAATATACACTTTTGCTAACCTTAAGCAAAAAAAAAAAAAAAAAGTAGGAACAGACATCTTGCCCTTGTACGGGATATTCCTATAATTTCTTCCCCTCTTATTTTTTTTATATCATCCCCCCTAATATTGGTTGTTTTCCCACTTATTTTTGGTTTTTTTTTTGCTAAAATATCATTTGTATTAAAGAAAAAAATCAAGGAAAAAAGAAACCATACAAGAATGATGCTAATGACCACCAGGGTCACAAAAAAGATAAAAAATGGCTACGCCATATCCCCCACCTTTGGCATTGCCATTAGGAGGGGAGAAGGCCATCCTAAAAATAAAAGCCAAAAAGATGAATTATCAAATACGGAAACGAGGGTTTTAGTCCTATCCTCCTGGGTTTTGGGTTTTGTTGTATGCCTCTTCTTTCTTGTTTGTCTCATTTTAGGTTCTTTTGTTAGGGGATCTCCTTATTATTGCCTATGTGGCTTGTGCTTTGTTTTTTTACTTTTTTGTTATAATATATTTTTCATTCATCCAAAAAAAAAAAGGAAAATGTGTATATTGGAAATCTTTCCTTTGGTGTTGTGATTCATCATGTGTGGTGGGAAAGGAATAAAATAAAATGGATTTCCTTGTCCACACTATGAAGCAAATTTGGGAAGCCATAACTTTTGAGATGAAAAATAAACTTCTCTTTATATGTTTTGCAAGCCCAATTTTTTTGAGAAATAGGCATGTAGCCAGATGTTGGGACCTTCATCTTATTTTGCCCCCAGTGCCAACATCTTGATGTATCATCTTATTTATTTTGTTTCTTTCCCATTGCTTTGCTGTATCATCCTTCAGTAAGTTATTTTTCCCCTTGTCTTTTGGTTTATACCCCCCCCCCTTTTTTTTGGCTAAAGGGTCATTATTATAAAAAAGAAAGAAAAATAATTACAAGAATATCAAAAAATCGGATGTTGAGACCTTCATCTTATTTTGCCCCCAGTGCCAACATCTTGCTGTATCATCTTACCCCCAGTGCCAACATCTTGATGTAACATCCTATTTATTTTGTTTCTTCCCCATTGTTTTGCGGTAAGTTATTTTTCCCCTTGGCTTTTGGTTTATCCCCTTTTGGTTTTTTTTTTTTTCACTAAAGGGTCATTTGTATTAGAAAGAAAGAAAAATAATTACAAGAATATCAAAAAATAAGAATCTGACTCCGCCCAAGGCAATACCATCAGCAGAGAGAGCTCACTGCCAACAAGACATGGACACAACACCTAGAAAAAAGAAATCTAGGCCTTCAAAAAAGCTGCACGTTCAAAGAAGAGCAAGCTTTCAAAACAACAAACATTGATCATTTCTTTAGCAATGTAGTCCTGCCAGACTTTCGAGTCTAACCATCGGCATGAACATACTTAGAGAAATTTTGCCTATCTCTCACTTTATTTTCCACAGCAGCCGCCAAAGCATCTATCATTGCCACCTCTGGGAGAATCCGAGCAGAAGTACAAACCTCCACCATTGGCTCTTTTGAGTTCCTTCCAATCTTAGATGAAGCTAGAAAAGTCACCCGACCACCACTGATATTGACTCCCCAGCCCCCACGATTTCTGCGACTACCACAAACCACAGACCAAGCACCAACTCCCGCGTCATGAACTTGGACGTCACCACTTCTCTCAGTCTACTTATCATGCCTCTCATATATTTTGGCCAAAGATTCAAACTTCTTTGAGCTTCGAGATGGTGAAGAAATTTCATTCCCCTCCTCTCCCGATCCCTCATTTTCTTTTTTATCACTATAACCTTCTTCAGAACCTGTGTCTTTTTCAATCTCCTGATGAGAAGAACTTATTTCCAAATCATTACTATTAATCGAATTTTCAGCAATCATGTTACCTTCTAGGGAGTGGTTAAATCCCAATCTTCCCCCATCCTCTCCTTGAAAACCGCCTCTAAAGGAAGTTTCAACCTCTTTAATCACCTCGTGATTTCTTACCAGAGGAAGAGCAAGTGCCACCTCATTCTTTTGTGTTGAAAGAGAAGAAGTAGGAACAGATTTTAACTTGTCCACGATTATCTTCTCTGACCTTATCTCCAATCTTTGGGTCCCTGCAAATAACTTCTGACCCCAAATTACACTCCTTGATAGATGGCGCTTCCTTAAAATAAGGAAGTGAATCTTTACCTATAACAGAAAGGATATTTACATAAGAATCTTTCATTGCACCTTCCAATTCAGCGCTTTCTATTCTAACCGAGACAATTTCATTACTTTCCACATTAATCGAAATCTCATCAATATTTGATTCATCATCCTCATCAATCAAATCTGCCAACACAGCAAATGAATTTTCCTTCACCACCCCAGCATTGTTGTTTTTGAAATTTGAATGTTTATTGCCTTGTTGGGTTGCATTCGGATTGGTTGGACCAGGATCATAGAGAACGATTTGACCAGTTCGACAATCTTCGGCGGCCTGAGTACCATCTCCAACCACTGGATCCACCGGATCAGATTGCTTCGGTCTCCATTCTCTCCGTCTCTTTTTGGTCTTATGAGTTTCCAAATCACCATTAATTTCACCTCCAAGGCTTGCACACTGACTATAAGAGTGACCAAAGATCTTACAATTACTACAACTAGAAGGTCTCCAATCATAAAGGACCTATTGCATGAAGACAATCCCCTCATCATCATACACAAATACTGAACTCGGAAACTCATCTCCAGCATTTACTCCACACATAAGCGCACAAATGATAGCCTCTCCTTTGTCATCGTTCTCTTATCTGCAACAAGGTTTATCCCCCTTTGGTTAACTGTTTTTAATCTTATGTTTAGGGTCCCCGCAATTAAGCTTGCCCTTAGACTTCGATGTTGTACTTTGCTCATTTTCCTTAATTTATTTTCCATTCAACCAAAAAATAAAATTCTGTGAACGTCTAAATTTTTTTCCTCTGAAAACACACCATTTAATGATTATGCCAAAACTTACCCTACATTAAAGAGACACTACAAGAAAACACATTTATGGCGATAGTATAAAAATGCTACCGTCGCCAAATATAATATATGGCGACGGTAAAATAGATACCGTTGCCTAATACATTTATGGAGACAGTAAAATAATACTTGTCGCGAAAAATGAATTTCAACGACGAAATTAAAAATACCGTAGCCTAATCATTTTATCACGACAGGTTAAATTTAAACGTTACAAATAATTATTTAAGGCAACGGAATTTTTTCATACTGTAGTGAAATAACATCTTAGACATCGGTAAATTTTTTACCGTCGCCTAATATCCTATGCTAAATCAATACCGATGTAATTTATAGCGACGGTAGAAATGATGTTGTCACAAAATATTATTTTGGACGACATTTATAATTTTCCTATTGCCAAAAAGATTTGGACTATCTAATTTTATATGTGACGACGGTAAAAACACTACCAGCCAAAAATCATATACAATGATCAATTATGTGATTTTGATTCATTGATTTTAGGCAACTGCAATTTTATTCTCGTCGCCAATTAAAGATATAGCAATGGTAAAAAATATTACCGTCGTCAATAAAGTTTTAGAATGAATTTAAAAAAAAAAACTTAAACTAAAGAATTTTAGACGTAGGAGAGGTTTCTTAATTTACTTATGCTTTTGGTTTTCCCCGCTTTTCTTTCCCGCACAAAGTTGCTTTTGCAGTATTTCTCTGTCTCAAAACCTCCTGATTCTAATTTAATTTAAATGAATAAACTTTTGTTCCATATTTTACCAGAATGCAAAGTCTCTCTCTCTCTCTCACGTCTCTCCTCTACCCTACCCCCTCTCTCACGTCCTCCTCTACACTAACCGCCTCTCTCTCTCTCTCTCTCTCTCTCTCTCTCTCTCTCTCATTTTAGCTCTCCTCTTCCCTAGCACGCGCTCTCTCTCTCTCCCTCACAACTCACTTCTGCCCTAACCCCTCTCCCTCTCAGATTTCTCCTCTATCAGCGGTGATGTTACGGTTGTTGTAGGCGAGAAAGCAATCTACGATTGGTGAAAGGAAAAAAGAATGGTGAGAGAGAAAATTCAGATCAAGAAGATCGATAACACGACGGCGAGACAAGTGACCTTCTCTAAGAGAATAAGAAGGCTTTTTAAGAAGGCTGAGGAGCTCTCCATTCTCGGTGATGCTGAGGTCGCTCTTATCATTTTTTCCTCCACAGGAAAGCTCTTCGAATACGCTAGCTCAAGGTCTCTCTCTCTCTCTCTCTCTAAGATGAATGCATGTGTTGTGTTTCATTGTTTGCCACCATTGAAGGTTAGGTAAAGCTTCTGAGTTTACAAGAAGCCTGAGTTTCTCTATTAAGGTTGCATCGGACTTTTAGGAGGGTTGAGACTTCGAAGCAAGTCTCTCTAGCCAATAGACTTGGGCTAGGTAGTCACAGTACCTTAAAAAAGGGTGAGTTATTCGGAGACATTATCGTAAAGACCTAAAGGTTGTAGCTCTTCCTCTACATAGCTGTTCTGAGTGATGATCTGGTGAGTCAGAAGGATCTAAGAGCTGGATTTTTTTTTCATACTTTTTCTCAGCTTCTAATCTGTGCTATATTTCTATGAAAAAAAAAAATAGAGAAAGCAATCATGAGTGAAGGTACACTTTCTGTCCTTTCCCTTGTTTTATACCTCAAATTTGTAAAATTTGATTGCTCTGTTTGCTGTTATTGTGCTCCCTGATTCTGCCCAATGAGGAAGATACTAATTGAAAAATTCAAATGACCCTACACCCTAACCAATGAATGCCAATAGATGATCCAACTCTCCCACCAAAATCTCCATACTTCGGCTCCCACATCGTTGGCAAGAATCCCGTCACTGGTAGGACCTGGAGTTCCAATCTTCTGGCCTGCTCGTCTTCAAAGTGTCCAACAACATTCAATAAACAATTTAAACATGCCAATAAGGGAAAAGAAAAGACAGCCTAACCATTACTAAGATTCTCTTCTATAGTGGTCTCTACTCTCTAACACACTAGTAGGCCATATCACAAACATCTACTTCCATGTAAAGCAAAAGAGACACAAATTGCCCCTCTTGGGGCTACAGTAACACT
This sequence comes from Macadamia tetraphylla, assembly GCA_022985045.1. NCBI lineage: Eukaryota > Viridiplantae > Streptophyta > Magnoliopsida > Proteales > Proteaceae > Macadamia > Macadamia tetraphylla. The sequence continues at coordinate 1,696,401 of JAJSZK010001059.1, read as the reverse complement.
TCTTCCTTTTAATATTGCTGATAGTTAGACCAATAAGTAGTACCACACCCAACTTGAAAGTCAAATCTATACTATAGCCAGATTATGAAAAGTTTCTCAAACAGGAAAAGCCATGACAGAGTAACATCAGTTTTACTTAGCTTGGAGTTCAGCTATGGGAGTGATATTTAGTCTTAATAACCCATAAATTACATTCAATTTTGTCTGAACTTGAATGCAGCTAAATGGGTTGCCGCGAATAGGAATTGCAAGAATGGGAACCAAGTGGGACTGAATGAGAAAAAGTAAAATATTGAAGAGGAGTGGTTATGGGCTCATTTTGATGGACTTGAGGAATAGAACGAGAGGAGGAAGCGAGCTCTAGCTAGGGATGGCAGAAGAAGAAATAGATTCCAGAGAAACTGCTCATGTCTCCCATATAAAGTGAGAGACAGGAAAGATTGTAACCCTCTCCACCAGAACTATATATATATATATATATATATATATATCCCTATTATTCAATATCTACATGAAAAACCCCATTGAACCTTAGGGAACTGACTATGGAATTCTGAGGCCTACATCGGAATGATGTGGCGAATCAAATCCTATCAATGTGGGCACAGGTGCTCTCATATTGACCAATGATTGGATGAGGAAGAATCCAATCACCATATTTCATCAGATAAGATGAATATTCCACATATTAAAAAAAATCCTCGACATACAATTAGGACCCACCCCACACCGTATTCTCATCACTAAAACAGAGAAATAGAACAACATGGCAACATGGGGAGAAAATTAACAACTCAATTCAGAGAGATCAGAAAGGCCTAATCATGTATGGATGCACCTGCTGTTAAATATTTCTCTATTTTTTTTCCAGATCAATCTCCTTTTTTTTTTTTTTTTTGGAGCCTACATTTATTTTATCTTTTTCCTCCATGTTCAATACAGGTGTTTAATGAATTTAGACCACTTTAGTGGTATTTGGGGTGTTACTAGGTTATGACTTGTGATAACTTTTGTTCCATGCTTTTTACTCCAATAGCATCTTTAAGTCAACAGGTACTTTCTTTCCTTATTTTTGGTTCAATAGAATTTGGTTCTGCATTCTAGATTATTCCATAATAAGTTGAAAATAGATATATCATTTGTGTTAGTAATTCATTGCAATTTTGAGACTTTTTCTTTTATGTTGACTTATTTGTTTTTGGGATGTACATATCTTTATATCATCTTGCATTCAATGATCCCCCTCTCCACCTCCCTATGTGTGTGGATAAACAAATGATTTTGTTAGAAGGGGACAATCATATAGGAATAAGACCATCCAAGGAAAAAAAAAAAAAAGGAAGGGGGGGCAGAAACAAAAAAAAAATCGAAAACAGATTGCACTTATTTTCCACTCCTTTACATTTATAAATTATTTACCTTTCACTATTAACAAATTCATCTTATTCCACTTCAACTCTGCAAAGATTCGTACATAGTGGTATTCAATTTAGGGGAATGACAATTGGCTTAGCTCTGATGGAAGAATTGGGGACTTGACCACTTACCATAAAATAGAGTTTTGTAATGCTTTTGAATCGCGGGCCGTAAAAGTACATAAGTATAAGAGCATTTGGTGACAGACAATAAATACATTTAATGTTGATTAAGTAGGCATTCTTGATACTAGTTTAAGAGCCAATAATTTTGTTCTAATGTTTTTTATTTATTTATTTATTTATTGAAAGATGTCCTTTTTATTTTCTTAGCATTCAAACACAACATAAGTTAATTTTCCTATATTGTAGGATATTATTAAATCTGATGCGGCAAGGCAAGGCAAGGCTATGAAAGGTAGTGAAATATCCTTTGGAGGAGTATGCAAGACAAATCCAATTGATGAAGAATGCAAAGTCTGAAGTTTGATATATAGATTGTAGGAATTTTTTGAAAGTGGAATGAAGACAATGACTTCTTATTTATGATTGTAAGACTTTTTGAAAGTGGGATGAAAGCAATGAATTCTTAGTTATGGTTGTAAGACTTTTTGAAAGTTAAATGAAGACAATGACTTCTATTTATGATTGTAAGACTTTTTAAAAGTGGGATGAAAGCAATGAATTCTTAGTTATGGTTGTAAGACTTTTTGAAAGTTAAATGAAAGGAATATATTCTTATATGGATGTTTGAATTGATCTTCTTTTCTGAATTGGACAATGTATATTACTGAGAATAATTTACAGGTAATATATAAAATTTACTAATATAAATATTTTAATTTTTTTTCTTATTTTATATTTGGCGACGGGTTTTATTATACCGTTGTTCTAAAAAGATTATTATTAGGCTTAGGCGACGTGTAGTAGCCATTGGCATATACATTTTTGGTGACGGATTTTTTTATACTGTTGTTATGAACAAATTGCATCTATTATTTATATAGTTATAGGCGACGGCATTTGCTATCGCTAAAAATATATTTGGCAACGGAAAATATAAAACCGTCGCTAATATTATTTTTCCCAACACCCCATGATTTTCCGTCGCCTATTTTTAGCTGTGGCAGTATAGGCGACGGAATTGGCGACAAAAAATTAACTGTCGCCTCTATATTTAGCGACAGTTTTTTATTTTTTGCGACACTTTTTTTCCATCGCCAAAAATGTGTTTTCTTGTAGTGAGAGCGGAACAGGTTCACGATCGACAATATACGAGAACGGTCCTGGTCCGTGGATATAGAATCAATTTTCTCTCTCTTCAATTAATAGATTCTATATCCACGGATCAGGACTGTACGAGAATGTACGTGAACTTGATCCGTTCACCTACATTAAATAGAAATTTCAAGGAAACAATGAACTATTATCAATGTTACAAGCTTTTACATGACCCTAAACCTTATTGATCTAAAGACTGACCCTTAAGATAACAATAAGATAAAATAAACTAAGGGGGAACTATACAATTTTGAGGGCTTGTTCTTAGACCAAGCACGTCAGCTCTGGTGGAGGAACCTCCCTCTCCAAATAGCACATAACTTGTCGCATATTTGGCCTTTCAATTGGAATGGAGTGAGAGCAAAGCAATCCAAGTTTTAACACTAACTCTATTTCCTCCACTTCATAATTCGTCTCCAACTTTGGGTCCACAGTATCAAGAATTTTACCCCTATTACAACATGAGATCACCCAATCCACCAGCACCCTACAATCTTCAGATATTTTTGACTCTATGGGCCTCCTACCACAAGCAACTTCGAGCAAAAAAGCCCCAAATGCAAACACATCCACACTAGGATTCGGTTTGCCAGTTACACAAAGTTCTGGTGCAAGATAACCAATTGTCCCCACTACATGAGTGGTTTGAGGATCAGTTCCATGATCATATAGTCTTGCAAGTCCAAAATCTCCTAATCTTCCATTTAGCTCCTTGTCTACTAAGACATTACTGGACTTCACGTCTCTATGAACCACAACTTGTTCCCATTCTTCATGCAAATACAACAATGCCGCTGCCACACTTTTTATTATTTGAAATCGTTGACACCAACTCAGAATTGTCTTTGTTGTTGTTTGATCAAAGAGGAGTTTGTCTAGACTCCCGTTGGGCATGAAATCATAGACCAAAAGGAGTTCCTCCTTTCGTCGACAATAGCCCAAGAGTGTTACTATGCTTCGATGCCTCAATTTTCCGATGCTAATGATCTCAGCAATGACTTCTCTCTCCCCTTGTCTAGAATTGTGGAGGACTCGCTTCACTGCAACTTCTGTCTTGGATGTGGGTAATACACCTTTATAGACCATACCAAAACCACCGGTTCCAAGAAGCTCCTCGTCCTTGAATCCCTTGGTGGCGATGTAGAGATCTTTATATTTGAACCTGTATGGTCCATAATCAAGTTCCCAATCTTCAAGCACTTCGGCAAACTTTCTCTTCCTTTTTACTATAAATCGGATGATGAAGAAGGTCGAGATTAACACTAAGGTAGCACCTAAGACAGAAAATGCAACAGTAAAAAGCCCAAGTCTGGTTTTCTGTCTATTTTTAGGGAGTTTAGGAAGTTGGGAGAGAGTGAGTTGTCTTGCTTCCCCATTCATTTTAAAACTCCATCCCAAAACATAATGGGATACTTGCAAGAGGTATGAAGCTGAGGAGAAGCCCACAAACATGGGATCCGTCATGAACTTAGAAAGATCAATTTTGTAGGACAAGAGTGGGATGGTAGGTTTAGGGACATTAATAGGAGCTAAAGTCACATTAAGTTGCTTCACTGCGCCAGAATATTCCACCCAGAGTTGCAAGGGATGTCCACTGAAGAGGCTTAGGTTTACATACCGATTCTCTGCATCACTAAAATACGAGGCTGGGGCGGCTTGAAGAGATTTCAAGCCATTGATATCGATACCGACGTGGTTTGCATCGATGTCGTTGAACTCCACGTCTTGAATGCTATCCATCTCGATTGCAATGATATGGTTTGATGATTTGCCAATGTTGGTCGGATTGAAAAGGCCCAAATAAGTGCCTGGCAAAGCACCAGGGAATTCTCTTGAGGGTGCAATCACGAACATTATAGCAGGACCACCTACTGTTGTTAATGGAGAGAACATGGCAAATACAAAAGTAGTGGAGAAGGAAAAAGCATTACCGGTGGATGAATTGATCAAGTGAACCGGATGTGGGTAGAAAGCATGACCTATCTTTTGCAATGTGTTGTTGACCAACACTAGGAGGCCATTGTTTGTAATATGGGCTAAGCCGTTCAAGCTCATGTTAACTCCTTGAAAACCATTATAAGTGAAATCAAGGTCTTGTTTTGATGCTACAAATCCCTGGAGAAGAAGACAGAATAGGACGAACTTAAAGAACATTGTTTCCTCCAGGAATCTCTTTCTAGTTCAGAAATGGGAGTGTGGGTTGAGAGGAGTTGTTATCTGGCTTTTATGGTTGTTTGGGGGCTTTGTGGTCCTCCTGATTTCATTGGGGGTTTCTTTATTTTTGTTAGGCTTAATTGTGGCCTTGGATGTGCTGCCTTTGTCTCTTTATATATATTTTTTTCACTTGTTTTTCTTTTTGGAAAAAGACATTTTATTTTTATTTCTTCTAATAACATGAATTCACTATTTATTGGTTTCCTTCTTTCTAAGAATTTTTTGAACCACTTTTTTTTTCAAGCAATATCCTAATTTAATTGGTTTCTTAGAAGCTAAAAACCAAGTTGAGGTCTTTGACAGCAAATTGAGAGTGATTTGTGACTGAAGGTGCGACAGTCATACTGAAAAGGATGCCTAAAGTTTAATTGGTTTCTATGCGTTTGAGTTCAACCCATAGATTCAATGGCAAAAACTTCTTGGTACAATTAATTTTGTTTTATATACGACTTAATTATTGAATTGCAATCAATCAACAAGATCGATGCCTTGCGAATTGGGCAACTTGAGACACCACAAGTTCTTCCCAGTCTTCCAATGTGAGCTGAAGGGACTAGAACACTTGAAAGGATCTGTTCCAAGAGATCTGCACCAATCAACAAATACCAAGTCAAGCATGGATTGCCACCTCAACTACACGTAGAGAAAGCTTGAGCAAAGATTTTCCCCTTTTCAACCGATTGCTATAGAGCACTTGGCTCGTCTACCACTTAGGAGTGAGTTATCAATCTGGTGGTGCAGGCTGGATGATAGACACGTGATGGTCTATAAATTTAAGGGAGGAGAGCGACTAAGATGCAGTAATTTGAGAATTCTAAGCCAAATAGTAGAAATTTTATAGCTCTTCTTCACTTCTCCTCCACGATTAATGTATCAAGAGTAGTGAATTCTCAACGACATTAATTTTAACAAAGCTTTTGCAAACCCTAAATTAACAATGAAGACTAAAAGGTCATCCTCAGTCCAGAAAAGTAGTATAAGTATGGATTTAGTTTTTGGTATCGGTATCGGAGAGGATTGATCTGTATCGATCATTTTTACCCTTTGCTTTATATAAATACTTTTTTTTTTACTGTTTTACTATAGAAACGATACGAATAACCAATCTAGATCGATCTCAGCAAATACCAATACAATATGGTTAATCTGACCGATACGATACCAATACTTGAAAGCATAAGTATAAGTGACGCTCAAGTCAACAACGAATAAACCTTTGGTAGAAAAAATAGAAATCGACTAAACCCCTTAATTGAACTTTACAATAATTATTCATCCAAAGAATTAACTTACAGTAAACAACTATAGAGAGCTCATAGGCTTCATAGATATGACTTGGCTCAGTCCATGTTATCAGGAAAGGCCTGGCCTTGCTAGTTTGGGTCACATAGACTACAGAATCAACATCCTCCTGAGAGTACAGAATTTGCAATCGATGATGGACTCGATGAATTCCCAAGCAGGTAAGGACCTTCTGAAGGTGCAGAAAAGCTCCGCCTCAGAGATGGCAGCTTTGGTTGTGTAACCTCTCCCTCCAAATACCTCACAACTTGTCGCATACATGGCCTTGCAGTTGGAATTGACTGGGAGCAAAGCAATCCAAGTTTTAACACCAACTCCATTTCTTCCACTTCATAATTCATTTCCAATTTGGGATCCACAGTACCAAGAATTGTCCCACTATTCCAACTTGAGATCACCCAATCCACCAACACAATACATTCTTCTGATGCTCGTGGCTCTATTGGCCTCCTACCACAAGCCATTTCTAGCGAAAAAACCCCAAATGCAAACACATCCACAGTAGGGCTTACTTTGCCAGTTCTTGAAAGTTCTGGTGCAATATAACCAAATGTTCCCACCATATGGGTGGATTTAGGATCTTCTCCACGATCATATAATCTTGCGATCCCAAAATCACCCAATTTTCCGTTTAGCTCCTTGTCTAACATCACATTACTGGACTTGACGTCTCTGTGAACCACTACTTGTTCCCATTCTTCATGAAGATATAGTAATGCGGATGCCACACCTTTGATTATTTGAAATCTTTGCTTCCAACTCAATTTCGCCTTTGTTGTGGACTGATCAAAGAGGAACTTGTCTAGACTTCCATTGGGCATGAAATCATACACTAGAAGGAGCTCTTCTTTACGTCGACAATAGCCCAAGAGTGTTACTATATTTTGATGCTGCAGTTTTCCGATGCTGGCAATCTCAGCAATGAATTCCCTGACTCCTTGTCTTGAATCATGTGATACTCTCTTCACTGCAACTTCTTTTGAGGTGGGCAATATACCTTTGTAGACCTTACCGAAGCCACCTATACCAAGAAGCTCCTTGTCATTAAACCCTTTGGTTGCTATGTAGAGATCTTTATATCTGAACCTTTGAGGTCCATATTCAAGTTCCCAATCTTCAAGAACTTCTGCGAACTTTTTCTTCCTTCCAACAATAAATTGGATGATGAAGATCAATATTAACACCAAACTAGCACCGATCACAGGAAATCCAATGGTAAAAATTTTAGGCTTTGGTTTGGGTCCCATTCGAGGAAGCTTAGGAAGTTTGGATAGAGAGAGTTCTTTTGCTTTCCCATTCATCTTAAAGCTCCACCCCAACACATAATGAAATACTGACAAGGCAGAAGTAGATGATGAGAAGCCCACGAACATGGGATCTACCATGAACCGTGAAAGATTAATTTTCAATGACAAGAGTGGAATTGTTGGTTTAGGGACATTAGTTGGAGCTAATGTCACATTAAGTTGCTTCTTTGAACCAGAATACTCCACCCAAAGTTGCATGGGATGTCCACTGATAAGGTTGAGGTTCACACGTCGATTCTCCTGATCACTAAAATAAGATGCCCGAGCAGCTTTAACAGATTTCAAGTCATTAATATCAATACCGACGTGGTTATCAGGGATGTCATTAAACTCTGTGTTTTGGAGGGTATCCAACTCGACTCCAACTACATGGTTGGATGAGTTACCAATGTTAGTGGTGTTGAAGAGGCCAAGATAACCACTTGGGAAAGCTCCAGGGAACCTTCTGGAGGGTGAGATCACAAACACGATTCCAGGACCTCCTGGTGTTGGTAACTCAGAGGACATAGCAAATACAAAAGTGGTTGAGAAGGAGAGAACATTACCACTAGACGAATTAATGAAGGAAACTAGGTGGGGATAGAAGGCATGAGCCACCTCTCTCTTTGTGGTGTTTGCCATCAGTAGGATGCCATTGTCTGTAATCTGGGCTAACCCGTCCAAGCTCATGTTAACTCCTTTGAAGCCATTGTAGGTGAAACCAACATCTTCTTGTTGTGATGCACTAAATCTGCTAAGGAGAAGGAAGAATAGAAAGTACTTGAAAAACATTGTTTGGCACTCTATTTTTCCCTTCTTCTCAGGTTTAGTA